>NAOQ01000053.1:110672-135995 GCA_002751075.1 Ichthyophonus hoferi | reverse complement strand
ATACATACATACATACATACATACATATATACATACATACATACATACATACATACATACATACATACATACATACATACATTTTCTCTCTACATTCTTCTTTTCTTTCTGTTTTTAAGTTCATTCCAAACTCACTTTTTCTCGATATTTATATCTATATCCAACGCTGCACATGTTGTTTTTTCTTTTTATTCTCATCACAATTTTAATACATTTTCGAAATTTGAGTTTGTTTTTTTTTTTCTTTTTCTTTTGATATCTTATGCTTGGTGGATGTATTATAGTTTGAGGACCATACCACTGTAAAAACTGGAAAGAAATCATTGGCGTCAGAGCAAATGGACGAATTGGTAAGCCTATGTTTGTTTAAGTTTATGATAATATAAAATCAATGTTACTTATATATGTATGTAAGTATGTATGTATATAGTTTCCTATTATACCGATCCTAGTAGGCTGTGATATGGTTGACCTCGGCAACTCGATTGGAGTGATACTTGTGGATTGGTAAATTTTCAAGTATAATTTTTTATGTTGTCTTTCTGCTATAATACACAATACACCCCAGCTCTTATGTTCATATAAATGTGGCCAGTAGTATTGAAAAAGAAAGAGGATACCAGTTTCTTAGATAAAAGTATAGGCAGAGGCACTAATATGAATATTAGGGGTTTTATTACTAATGTTTTGGGGGTATTCATGTAAATTTAGGTATTTGTGGATCCCGTTGAGGAATTCTATGATCTCCTTACTAGTGCAACCTCTACCGCCAGGCCAGTACAGAATTTCAGGGATTGTATGTGATCCTATTGCTTTAATATCATGTGGCTATATATATGTTAGTATGTATTCCTCTTATTAGTTTAAATGGCATGTGACTCTGTACATGTTTATTATTATACCCACATATATCTATGCGTATGTATGTAAGCATATACTATTAACAACACGTATCCCCACACATAACTACAATACAGATCTAGCAGTAGAACGACAGCAGGTGGACCAGCTGGAGGGGGCGAGGGCTCACGTGCGCAGTTTGATACATGATCTACGTACTAAGAGACGTCATTTAGAGGAACAAGTCAGAGCCCTACGACCCGATCCTCCTCTCTCCGAATCCACTAAATAATATTTTGATATTTTAAAAATTAGAATTAAAATTCTTGGTTTGCTATTGGCATAGCTTTGATTTATATGCAGGACTTGCTATCGTGTGTACACACGGTTGGAAAAAAAGGTACTTAGATAGCATGGTTAAAATAGTGGTTCCTATCTAGTTTGTTTGATTAATTTGATAATTAGGCTGTTAAGTACTCGATATATATTATACTCTATTTAGAGAGTATAAAAGATCTGTCTGTGACAGGAGCTACACTCTTGATTCTGTAGGAATAAAGTTCTTATTTTATTTTATTTTTCTGCTTGCAATTTTTAACTGTCCTACAAACGTGGGTGATATAAGTACTACTACACAGTAATATAATAACTACAATACCAAGATAATAACTACTCAGGTTGAAATCGACGCATACATAATTACATTTATCCAATAGATAATTACAAGTGATTCTTTTTACTTGCCAGTCCACGGAATGACCCAATATTCCACAATCAAAACCGATTTGGCTTTATGTTGAGAAGTGGTATAATATTAATGATTGGTGGAAGATAAAATTATATTATTCTCTGGGAAGTAAAGAGTTTGGTTCTCGTTCCTATAATGTATAGTCTTATTTTTTTGTTACTAAAGTAATAACTTTCTTTTGGCCTCTAAGTAGATCGAAGCAGACATAGATGCATGCATCTCTTCCCTCCTCTATTATCAAATAATTGACAGTCTAGATTTACTCGCTATGTTTTATAAGGTTGTACTACTCTGCATATCACATTAAGGTGCTCAAACCTGCACTGGGAACTGCTATTGCTGTCTGACACTCTATTATTGCCTAATGCAATCTGTGTTGGTTTCGCGTTGTGGAATAATTGTTTCTAGGGCACATTTAAATATTTCTAGTCAATGTGTGTGTTGATAAACTCAACATCGACCTAATTATTGTTGAAACTATGGAGCTTTACAAGTCTTTATTAGTGTTATTTTGTAAAATTTTAATATTTATATTTATCTAGACGGTGGTATGGCATAAGAGTAAATGAATATGTCACATTACTATCAGAATTCCTCTTCACAATCGAAGAGGTCCTATTCCTCGCATGATTTCCGGAGAGAGTCGAACTATGCAATATAGGTACATATACAAACTATACAAAGTAACTATAGTTATAATTATCCAATTAATTAATGCTGGATTCTTAAGTATTCAGTGTATAGATTCCTATATTTTGAAAATATAAACAGGTTCTGACTGGTACAGATGAGAACTCTTTATTCTGTAGTGGTACCGACTAGTGGCTATACAGTGTTTGTCTTAAGATTCTCTGCTTGCAATGGTCGTCTGTCACCCTAAACATTGTTGAGATAATTACTACAGAGGCTGAAATCTGTACTTTTTTGCAATTTCTGGAGACACTATCAAGGATTGATTTCAGACTCTTTTTCAAATAGGTTGATTGATAGTAATCAAGCTTTTGTCTATAATCCTAATTTATCGTAAATATGAAAGTATATTATGAGTTCGTTTTCATAACTTAATAATTTATTTTTACCACTGCACTACTGGAATGTTTTTAATGTAGGCCTGTATAATAGGGGCGTCTTGTTGCTAGAATTTGGATGGACGCAATTGCTATTGCAGCAATTACAACAACACAGTTGAGAAAAAGATATTATATGTAGTCTATCAGCAGGGACCTAACCAGGTCTTTATGAAATGTATATTATACTATAACTTAAATGCTGTCAATATTGACTCCAGATGCGTTATTTACCACTACAAGCATATTGGTATCATGCTTTTTTTTAACAATATCGAATAACTCAGATCTACTAATATGGTATAGGTAGATAGCAATCACAGGCGATATGGGATAGCCTTGGTATTGAGTGATTGGTTGCTTATGAGAAGCCGTCCTCAATAATTCAAAAGTCAAGCTCTTTTCGGGTTTGGTTTTTCCCAGTAGATACAAAGCGAATCTTAATATTACACATATTTTTGTACATATTATTGCATTTTTTATAAATAGAATATCAGTATTTTTTTTTTTGTAATTTTATTTTATCTTTTATTTTTATTTTTCTATAACTTAGTCGACTTCCACAAACATAGTAACAGAACGTACTAATGTCTGTTTTGCATTCTCTTTCAATAGCTATTAAACACCATTGAGAGGCTCAGAGTCAACTTAATATATCCCTGGCAACATGACCGTTTGAGAGTAGATTAATACTGAAACCAATTATAAGACAGCTGCTGTTTTGACTTTTTTAATTTTCTTTTCAAGTTATAGACCCAACCAATTTTTAAAACATGGATAAGTTATTACCATTACAAATGATCTATTTATTGTCTATATTTTCCTGTATAAATACCTGTAAGATCAACAAATAGAAAGTATGAGAATATATTGGTTACATATTTGTAGTGCTTTTGCAAAGTTGAAGTTTTGTAAATCTAATTCTTTGTGGTTAATTGCCACTAAGTCCAAAAAGATGATTTGTATATAACTATATTTGTGGGATAGGAAATACAAAAATATAAATGTATGTTATGGTTTTTAAGGAACTCCTAGAGCCTGTATCTTTATTAGTTCAATTGAACGACGTAGAATTTTTTTAATTAAAACAATACATTGATCTTTTTCTAATTTATGTAATGCCGGCAGAGTAAATACGGATAAACGTATATAAATACTAGGTATAATTGAACAGTTTTAATAAAGCTGTAAATATATTACACAATTGTAAAATATACAAGCCATACAGAACATACAGAATATACTCATTGTTGCTTTAGAATGAACCTCTAATATAGCTTATCACATAAGGTCACGTCATCGTATCATCTCTGTTCATACGTTTTGCAAACTAGCATCTATTATTAATATATTGCATGCATTATTTGCCTTTCTATTTGTATTAAAAAATTGTAAATTAATGGTTACTCTTTTTACACTTTAAAAGTAATACATTTTTACAAAAAAATATAAAATTAATCTAGGGAGTTTTCTATTAGTTTACTCCATACTGGTATCTATTTTAGCCCAACTTGCCAAGGTTTTGGATTTCAAAAATGGTACCAATCACTTTTTCTGACCAATTAAGAATGTCAAGACTATTGCGCCTCAAGAAATGGGCAGGGTAAAACATTCCTTAAAAATTCCATTCTATCACAACATTACAGCATTTATTCTAAGCAGTAATTTTTTTAAATATTGCTTAATAAACAAAAAAATATATGTGAAAGCCTATAAAAAATATATATTTGTTATAACCAAAGAATTTAAACCAAATTATGCTATAGTAATATAGCGTTTATTATTATTATAATATCCGGAAGCTTTCTCAACAGAGTGCTTTACTTGCCTCCAAACAAACCACATCTTGATTGGTTTTACAATCACAACGTAGAATCACGGTACAAACAAGCCAAACCATTGCATAGTCCGATACAAACATAAACAATTGCTTGTGTTGCCCGGAGTATATATTTGGTCTGGGAATTGTTAACCTAATCAGATTTTCTTCAAGATTATTTGAGGGAATAGGTTGTTGTTTGGAAACCCATAAATAGATATATAAGCCTTCATCTGTTGTGGTAATGAAACCATAGATAGATAGCTGGTTAATACATACTAACTCCAAATTCATGGTATTGTTCATAGGATTTCTCTTAAAAACGCTATTTACTGGGTTTTAAAATTATTCTATATGCCTAGCGATTGTAGAAACGATATGAGTAACAAAAATATAGTCAAAATGGAAATGCCTTGCCCACTTAGCCCACCCAAGCCGTCATTGATTGCAGATACGGAATGCATATCGTCACCCACAAGTAAATGTGGCAGAAGGCGTCGAACTTTCAAAGAACTGAATCGTTCCTTTGTTTGCAATGTTTGCAACCGGCCATACGCATCTTTGCATGCATTGAGGCAACATAAACGACTGAAACACTTAGAAGAACCATCTACAGGTTGTCGTGAAACAATTAAGATACCGGGAAATCCTTCTATGTGTCTAAATGATTATACAATCGGCTATAATGCAACTAATAGTGAAAATTTGCAGCCTACATTTGCTACAAAACGTCGTCGGCACACCATCGGGGCAATGGGTGTTCCAAACCTCAATGAATTCCAGTTTTCAGACCCTCATACTATTGCGCACAGCGAGTATCATCAGAATAATGTATCTACTGGTACAGGAAAACAATGCTTAGAAATTGGTGGGTTGTGTTGTTGCCAACCTATCCAGCCTACACCGCCTTGCCTGGATCTTATGTTTAATCCTAGCCTTATAAACACAGAAGATGAACTGTATACCATGAACATAACTAATTATAACCCTAGTAATGACGGACTTGCCTCTCCTCTCAGAACTAGCACAGAATTCTCAAAATACGAGCCCGATGTTACATATTGTACTTCCGATGTTGATCCATCAGAACATTTCAAACGTTCCCTTTCTGAAGGACATTCTATACCAACCCCCTTACAAACAATCTCTCGAAGAGTTTCTGTAGACGAAGTCACAGTATCAAGCACTTCCACGCGCGCGTTATATGCACAAAGAACACCAGGATCTGAAATGTATACACCTATATTCATGACGAACGACCAACTGGATTCCACTCCACAACCAGATCTCTCTTGTAATAGAGATATGAACACAGACGTAATGGAAGAGGATTGGCGTATTGCAGATCTCGCCGGCATGTTAGCCAACAACATTGAATCCATGGTGGATATGATGGAGTGTTTAGATTCACAATTACTCGTGGATGAGTTGTTAGGCGTTAATCCAGATATTGTCCAATCAAACCAACCGTCAGTATTGCAGGTTTGATTGGCTAGATGATTGTTTTTTTTTTCTAAAATTCTCAGTTCGCACTATTGGTCAACTATTAATATACTATTAAGGGGTGACTGATTGTAATTGATAATAACGATTACCGACGCTATCTTACATTCTTAAAGTCAAACAGACACAGAAAGAATATAATCAAGCTCTCTGTTAGATGTGTTGATTGAGATAAGATGTTGTATTGTTATGCATTCATCTATGTACATAGATAATAATAACGATGTTTTGAACTAAAAATATCTACACAGGTCAAGTGTGAATTTACAAGGTCACACCTATGAACCAATAATAGCTGCTTGTCTTACATTCAAAACAAAGCCTATCTTAACATTTTTTTAATAACATATTGCTTTTTTTAAAAATGTATTTAAATCTAATAGAAAATTACCAGTCAGACTGGATGAAATACATTTGTCTTATGGTAGCTTTAGAACCCTGCATAGCAATAATGTTGCACTATACATTTGAAATTCCGCTGGACGGAAGCAAATAACATTAATGTTCATATAAATAAGCAGGTTATTCCTGTACACTGTCTCGATTTCAGCCTGGGTAGTAGTTTTTTTTTTTACCCGTGTTCACGGTGGCGGCCGACTATTGCAAGCAGAAAACTTGGAATATACACTGTATTGCCTTTATTCAGTATCACTACAGAATCACGAGTCTTCAATTTTTCTCAGACATAACGTTTTGATAATATATGAATATAGCATTTTAGAATATGTAAGTAGAATACTGCAGAACCCGGCATTAATTAATTAGATAATTATAATTATAGTTGTTTTGCCTATGCTCTATGTTTAGTTATATTTGACACATACTGTGGCGTTATAGGATTTTAAACTGTATTAAAAATAGATTTCATGTACTTATTGGCGGTTCCAATAGGCATACATAAGCCCGTAAGGGTTGTGATTGGCCCCATAAGCCACCTTAGCACAATCTCTAAAACGCAATTATATAAATACATTAAGTGAAACTTATCAAGCTATTATACAATATTAGATTGGTTTGTAAGACTAGGAAGCAATGCTACCATGTTGGCAAAGGAACAAAGGAGAGGCAATGTAGGTATAGTAATGATCCACTTTAAATATTATACCATAACCCATTAATTAAGGCAATAAATTTATTTCAAATTAATAAAAAATTGCCTTTTAACAAATGGTTTCACTCAATAGTTTATCCTATTCCACTATAGATAACTAGATAGTATAATAACATAGAATGTCCTACCTAGAAAAACAACAAACCATATACAAAGCGATATATAAATAATGGTAACAATTGTTGCACCGTTTTCCAATGTATTTCTTTACCGTTGACACCTACTGCATCTATTAAATAATTCTACCTTACAGGCAAAGTAGTGGATTATAAGTATGAAAATAGAATGGAGCCAAAACGTTCTATTTTTTTTTTTTTTTGTTAGTTTATTCCTTTATGATACAAGACCGAGCCATCCAAATAAAGATATGATAGTATAAGATTATCGAGATAATATAAGAAAATCCTAGTGGATCTATGTGATCTTTCATGAGTCGTATTAGCCAGTAAGATTTTTTTATGATTAGTCCCACCTAGGCTATTGCTTATATCACCTTAAGCAAAAGTCGGGAATGTATAAAAGGAAAAAAAAAAAAACAACAAAAAACACCGTGCTTAGTCGTCAACATTTGCTGCTTAATTTATGTGTTTTATGTTTTTTATACTATGTCTAAAGCTGTCAAAGAGTTTGAAATAGATAATTCAAATACTTCACTGGAAGTCCAACTAGTCGAGTCTGACTTTCATTCTTCCTACAATAATAATACCGTAACTATACACAATAAATCGTCGAGTAAGTAGTTAAAAGCTTCGTTATCCATTGAACATCAGAGAGAGATTCAAGAGCAGCTAACGAGAGTTTTAGTTTGCAATTTACCTAATGACGACTACTTGATAGAACTCAGTACAACAGATGCTAATCCTATTTCCAATAATAACTATACTTCCCAGGCAAAGTAGTGGATTATAAGGATGAAATTACACATAGAAACCAATATCAAGTTTATCTTAGCATTAGTAATATATGTTAGCAATCATTTTGTCTGAGACACAGTTATTGGCAAAATATTATATATACCACTATGTTTGATTTCAATCCAGAAATTTACATACCCATACGCATACACATACACATACATAGACCATTACATATTGATTCAGTCTGCTTTATCTGCAATTTATATTAATCCAATGGAAAAAATAGCTTAAAAACCAGGCCTAATCAAGAAAAAGTATGTATTAAATTATAATACAAAAGAGAAAAAAGCCAAGATCATAGACCACACTATATAAATGTAACTACTAATTTAGTGAAAATAATATTATGTTCCAATATCGAAGGTAGACGGGAAGTCTTATTTGACGACCTTACGAGCCGTCCCAATATCACACTCATTAACCTGTAGGAAAGGGAGAGGAGAGAGAGATTAAAGAAAGGTAAAACAGAAATTCAAAAACATTGTAAGAAAGACCTCATTAAGATTATCCAACATTCACCCCAACGGAATATACGTATCTGTACATAAACTTATAACTATATATATATATATATCCTTACTTTGGCAGCAAACCGCAGTGAATTCACCGTCTCATTTAGACAGTCTGACCTAGGGGATATGTTTACAAACATTAAAGTTTTACTATTTCCACCTAAACAGGGTTGTAGGAGATAGGTTAGTCGACTGTTGCGATAAGGAACGTGTTGCTCCTTATTGGCTATGGCCTGGATCACACTGCCTAGATTGGTTAAACTTTTATTGATGGCTTTAGTTTCGGTTAGACGGTCACCTGAAAGGGAGAAGAAAGAGAAAGAGGCGGAGAAAGAGGAGAGGGAGGGAGAAGGAGAAGAAAGGGAAGAGGAATAGAAGCTACACATAGGAGAGTGTATAGGTCGTGATGGCACATGTTAGAAAGAATATATATAGAGTGTGTGAAAGAACACTATTAAAAAATTAATAGAAGGATAGCGAGTGTGTTAAAGGATAAATATACAATAAGTAGTGTATTATACTCCTGTAGTACCTGTAACTCCGGATTGGTTAAGACGTTCCGATCCAGCTAGATCAATCAAATTCAACACACTAGAGATCTGTATAATAGCAAATAAGGTCAGGCCATATCGCCTGATATAACATATGTACATAGTTATTATCTTTTAATTAATTAATGCTTAGGTAGTTAATTAGTCTATACATAGTATGTTCTATGTAGAAACTCAAAAAGATTTCTCCCTATGATAGGACCTACATTCTATTCTGTAGTGATAACTGTATAAATATCTTTTTTTTCCAGTTTGATTCTCTGCTTGCAGTCAGCTGCTACCCAAAAATAAGCAAAATAATAACTACAATACAGTAGGATCAGAGCTACAAAAAAGAGGTATTGACCAATAAAAAGCAAGAGGGGTAGGTGTAGAGGAGTTGAACAAAAGACCTTCTCCTGGGTGATGGTATTATGACCAATAATATGAAGCCGGAAGATAGAATGCGAACGTGATGATTGGCTGTTACACTGGGTCGATGCAGTGGCCCTATTGGCTGAGGCCTTGGCCAATAAGACCTGGACCATAGAAGGGTCCTCCACTGATACACGAGTAAGATCAGGCACATATGTTTCTGATTGGAGGGAAAGGGGTTAAAGACTATATATAGGGTAGGGGGTTTATCATATATATATATATTAAAAAGCAAAATTTTCTTCAGTTAATGTCGCAATTAATTCCTCTCTCTCTCTCTGTCTCTCTTTCTCGCTTTCATATTTTTTGATGATTTTTAATTATTTTCAATTATTAAAATATCTCTTTCTTGCTTATTATTGTTTTTCCCTTTTCTCCTTCTTCATTTACTTTGCATTTAGTTTCTCATTTTCTGTCTATTATTCTTAATAATTTATCTCCATATGTTTCTCTCTCTTTGACTTGGTCTTTTTTCCTATATATATTTACCCTATACCTCACCTTCTCTCCAACATATGTACTAATAAACGATCAACGCTCTTGCTTTTATTATTGGTCAAGAGAGTTCACCAATCAGTGATTTAGTTTTAAAAGGAAGATGATAACTGAAAGATAGGCAACAATATGCCCATGTAAGTATATGGAATGATATAGACAAAAGAATGCATTATTTAATCAGAGTTATATTTACATATGAGCAGCCAATAACATAGAGAGAAAGAACAACATCAACATAATGATAGGTCCAAATGTAAATCTATAGAAAACAACTAATGATCACCTCTAAATAAACCCAGATCATTCAATCACACATACCATTGGATCCTTCCTTTTTAATTTTTATATCCAGTTTCTTATTAGGGTTGCTATCTAGTAGATCTCTCAAAGTTTCGTTGTAGATCTCAAGGAAGTCAGTGTTAAACGAATAAACCCAACCTTTGTCTTTGAGCATATCGGCTGTTTCAAATATCTGTAGGGGGAGAAGGGAAAAAAATACAAGCGATTATTATTATACCTCTGTTAGCGCGGTAGCTCCGTATATAACGTTGGACTTATATACATTATATATTATATCTTTCAATATTTCAAAGTAAATATATGTTCCTCATATTCTTTCAAAATTTTCTTGGCATCTATATACGTTTCACTCCCTTTTTTTTTTTTTTTGTTTGAAAGTAGTATTTCACGGATACGTCATATATACATGCAAGAGAGAGAAAGAGAGAGAGAAGGGGAGAGGGAAAAGAAGAAAAAAACATAAAAGCAAAGGGGATAAACAATGGAGGCATAAATTAGACAATAGGATATAAATTCCATTACATACTTTGTAATTATCATATATATATATATGATTTGCTCTTTACCAATCAAAAAACTCATTTCCTCTATCTCCTACCCTAACACAAACACCATTCACCAAAAGGCACACACTCATACACCTCATCCATACGTGATATGCATCCATTCACATCGTCCCAATTCTTACCTGGACAATAGCACGGGGGATCATTCCCATGGCGTCATCAGGGGCGGTTTCAATTGGATGCTGACCTTCCATGGTGTAGGTCTTACCACTCCCTGTTTGGCCATAGGCGAATATACATACATTATACCCATCTAGTGCGCTCTGCACCAATTGGCTAATCTCAAGAAACACATTTGATTGACTGGAGGTAGGGGGAAACACTCGGTCGAAATTGAATTCGTAGTTTTTCATTTGTGACTTACCTAGAGAGGTGGTCTGTAATTGGATAGATATCAGTTAGGTGTTTTATAAATTTTTGTAGTGAAGAGTATTGGAGAGAAGATGATTAAAAAATGTACATAATATCATAAAATACTATATAATATAGTATAATACAATACAAAATAAAAACAAAAAAATACAATACAACGTAATCAATATATATATATATATATATATAATAGATTACCTCTCCCTGTGCAGTCAATTTAATCATCCGATTATCGCGATCACCAAATTCAAGATAGCCATTGATTGGTCCCTCGTTGCCAAGGCTAGGTCGCACTCTACAGAAAACTCTAACGTTACCTCGTAGTTCTTGGATGGCATTATGTAGTTTCCTGTAGGTTGAAGGTGGTGAGGTAAAATTTGGGAAGAGAGGAGAGAGAGGAGAGAGAGATAGCAATTATAAGCAGTATATTTAACATAGGAAATGTACGCATAACTATGTCGAAACTAACACAAATATAGCCAAGCAACCAATGGCTATGTACCTTCTGGTAGTTTCGTCCTCTCTGATTTGCTGTTCACACTCTGCAATACGTGATATATGACCAACCACTTCTCCCCTTAAGCCATCAATCACAGCCTCCATCTCCTTCTTCATTGCTGCCATCTCATTGGTTATCTTTGTGATCTCTTCCGCCCTTTCGCGCTCCAATTTCTGTGAGGTTTCTAATTGGGTTTGAGCCACGCGCAGCTTCGCACTTGTCTCACTATTCAGTGACGTCATACGCCCTAAAGCATTCATCATTTCCGCTAGTTCAGCTTCTTTGGCAGCTTTTGCAATGGTCAGTGATTGGTGCTGTTGGTTTACATGCTCTAACGATTGGCGGAGGGTGTCTACCTCTGATTGGTGGTTGATACGCATACGAGTCAACTGTGCCAATGGGAGGAGAGCACTTTTTTTTTAAAAAAAAACCAAAAAAAAAAACAATAATGAAGAATAATGAAAAATAACAATCATTAATACTAAATATCAAAATATAAAGTTAAAACTATAAACACAAAATTATAAGCATAAAAATATAAAGTTAAAGCTAAAAACATAAAACTATGAAGTTAAAACCAGGAAGTTAAAATTACAAACATAAAACTATAAAGTTAAAACTATAAAGTTAAAAATATAAACATAAAACAATTGGTTACCTCGGCTGCGTGATCAGCACGTAGACTAGCCAACTCCTGTAATTTAGCATTTCTTTCTTGTGCTAGATCGCGATGTAATTGGTCAACTTGTTCGGCTGTCTGTGTGCTCTCTTGTGATTTGGCCTGAACAGTTGTTTGTAAGACCTGTGATTGGATAGTGGTCAGGTAATTGGATGAAAATCCATGTTTCTATTGCATGGGGTGATGGTATAAGAGTATAATAATACAATAGCCTCTATACATATGCATACATCACCCTATATGATATCCATCCAATCATAACTATAGCTAACTCACCACTCTCTCCTGTCTCAGAGCTTCTATTTGTTCCATATATGACGTCATGTCGTTTCTTAGTCGGTCATTATCAGCCTTCTCCTGGGCTTGACCACTAGCCATCAAGGATAGTTTCTCTTCCATATCCATCATCCTTTGTTTAAGATCAAACGATTGAGTAGGATCATTTGCCGCTGGTGGATTGGATGATGTGGACCCAGACTGTGAAAAAACAAAGCGAATAGGAAAGAGGAATAGATAGAAAGGGAGAGAAATAATTGGGTAATGAAAAAGGATACAGATGATTATGTAAGGTGTGAAAGTTTAGTGAAAGTTAGTGGTTAATTAAATCTAATTGTCTAGTTAATTGGTTAATTAATGAATAACACCTATTGCAGTTGTGTATTTAGTGCAACAAAACCCCGTGGATCTGGTATAAGCGGCTCATATGGATATAGACTCGTATATCTCACTCAAATAAAGATTTGTATATTTGATCAATCAGTGCCCTACCCTAACGTTAGGCCGACCAATGATTGGTGGCTTGGAGGAAGTGGTAGGACGGGGAATCCCAGGACGGGATGACGTCATAGGGCGGGTAGAGGAGGTAGTAGATCGAGAAAAAGAAGAGGTAGGCCTATATATGGAAAGGAGGGAGGTGAATACTATGATATGATTGGCTGTACAAGACATAAATAACAAAAGATAGAGCATAATAGAGCATAATGGTAGATCATTATACTGAGATGCACAATCAAATAATTAATAGTTCAAGGCTACAGTAATCAATATAGAAAGCGAGCAGACATGGTAGTTATGCAATCAGAATAAATATAAAACATAGTAAGAACAAATTAATATCAGGTATGAGGGGAGGGGTGATTGTACTTGGTTGCTATGGGGGCTCTGGTCACAGCCGGCTTACTGGGCGGGACAACTCGAGACCGAACATTTCGATTGGTCACCTCTTCTCCGACTTTTCTCTTAACCTATAGATACATGGTGAGATAAATAACATTAAGATTTAATTGCAAGACTGAAGAAAATAGTATAGAAAATTAATTTTATTATAAGACAGGCCATCAATACATGTCTATAAGGCCTTTTCCATTGGTTTCCCATTCCTATGACTTCAATTTTTATTGGACCCATTTGGATATAAATGCCCGGTATGCATTGACATTTGAATATAATTGGATCTCCCGCCACCATCCACCATCTTATTGGTGTTCCAGTTTCTGATCAATAACAATACCTGATCTGATTCCATAATATATATATATATATACCATATGCATGCTATTGCCTGACCAATCAGTCAGCCCAAAAATCATTCAAAACAATGAAAGCTTAAAAATTAAATAGACAGATAGATTGGCGCGGATTAATTTATCTACCTTATCCTTCCAATCGAAAATAATCATGAATACTGGAGCATAATTGATTAGTCATTGGGCAGTACGTTGCATGTGATGTAATAATTGGATTTATATCTCTATAATAATAATGATGATAATAATAATGATAATAATAGCAATAATAATGATAATGATAATAACAATAAAAATAATAATAGCAATAATAATAATAATGATAATAATAATAATAATAATAATAGTAATAATGATAATAATAATGATAATAATAATAATAATAATAATAATAATAATAACAATAATAATAGTAATAATAATAACAATAACAACAATAATAATAATAATAACAATAATAACAATAACAATAATAATTACAATTATTATTATTTAAACCACACTACATAAATTATTTTACATATCATAAAAGTTTATACCAGATAAAGGCATTTCATACACACATATAATATATCATCGTACACAAAAATTTCATAGGAACAACTAAATAATAGATATCGGTCAAAAATAAAACATTCCAACTGATCTCACTGTAAACTTGCTAAAAAGAAATTAGTAATAAATTAGTTAAGTTAAAGAGTTAAAAATAATGTATACTCCAATAGAAAGGAGAAAATAGCTAGATGGCAAACAAGGAGGTAGTAATTACGTAATAGAAAATAAAAAACATGAAAGGGAACTAAAAATATACCGGTTCATATGGTACTTTGGGAGAGTTAGACTTGCGTGTGCGCACGGGAAGTGGGGTAGGGGGCTTTGATGCCGCTGGTCGCCTTATGCCTGTATGGCTTGCGGCATTGCTAAAGGAATTCTGATGAAATATTAAATATGAAATTTTAATAAAGAAATGTGTAGACTAATAATGTTTTGGACTAATATAAGAAGTTCGATATGTAAGTATATATATAATTAAAAAACTGGGCATTGAATAAATATATTTTTAAAGATGTAGTATTGTTATTTGTAATAGTGCAAGTTATGTGTCTAAGGAGCGGTAGCAAGAAGAATAAGCAGGGCAGAGCAAGGGAAATTGACCTAGGTTATGGTATAAAAATATACGAATATACCATGTTAAAGGCTTTTGAAAAATACGTATTTTTGTTAAAATATTGTTTTTATGATAGGGAAAAAAGTCAGACTGTATACTTTACCATCTTGGAAGTTTGTTCTCAACCGCAATAATATAATTTATTTGAATATACTACACCATATATAAAAAAGAATATGATGTAAGCAAAATAAATTATTTACAATAAAAATGTAGGTAAAGTAAAGTGTAATCTGTGTTCCCCTCCAACCCAGAAGTACATTTTTTTAATTATTCGTAATAATGTTATATATAATATTAGATATAGTATTATACTACAAGGGCAGGTGTTTGCTTTGTGTGTATTTGTCAATATTGTATATTGATTTCAAAACCGTTTCAAGTTTACCTAATTTAAAACTCCCGCTATCTATTTATTAAAATTAAACATATTAGTGATTGGTAGAGTGGCTTTAAAGCAGTTAGTTTACATTTATTAAGAAATACTAATCTAATCTTGTTTAAAAATTATATCTGTTTATTGGGCGCCAGATCAGCCAATTAATATTCGTGTTTATATTATTTTATCATAATAAGCTATTTCTTAGTATATATATTCTCCGTGTATGTAAAGGGACACGTTTAAATCCCCCTTAAGTCGGGTATTATCTCTCCTTTTAAACAAATATAGGCCACTGGAACACTCCCGTCTCTACTTCTTATTCTCAATACTATTTAGTGTTAGATGGCTGTTCTCTGGCTTCTGAACGAGTAAGAGATCTGAACACGGATTGTCGTATGTGAGTGCCAGCGGTGGATTAGACATTACAACAATGATATGATCGTATATACATATATATTGTGATAAAGTTCAGTGAAATAATTTAAATGCAAAGTTTTGTGTGTGTTGCGAGTGACTTAGTATTTTTCCAGCAGGGGCCATAAATGTGTGAGCGGCGGGCTTGGGTCCTTTATTAGTTACTTCCGTTTTTCATTTTACTTATCTGATCTTATCTTGACAATCTAATACTATTATATCCTCTTTAGAATGGCTCTTTAGCTAATTACTACATTCATGTGTAATTTTTCACATAACAAGTCAAAAATTTGAATATTTAATTTATTTTAAACTTGATAGGATAGCTGTTATTTGTTGCAAATAAAAGTATATACTATCCCAAGTGGTGATTTTAGAATTTTAATTATTAATACAATAGGAATTTTTGCATGACAACCATTTTATTTGTGCATTGAGTTGTTATTGGATTTATATTTATCATGAACGCTTAGGCACTTGCTAAGCTACTTGAAGTTTTGATTTGAAGTCTCGTGAACTATTCGTAACAATCAAATAATTTAGTAATTGAATGAATGCTGGTGCTTAAATCTCAAAATTACCAATCAAATCTTGTCTAAAAATAAACAGCTTTATAAACCTCTAGATAAACCAATAACCGCTAGCATTTATACCTTTTTATTCAGTAGTTTAAAATGGCTATCCATCAACTACACTATAAACATAACATAAAAGCGTATTATGTACTATATATTAGTATTGCTATTATATAGTAGTTTTAAGAATGCATGAGAATAATCGTTTTGATATACGCAAGGTTGTAATATTAATATACTGCAAGTTGTTGTTTGGTAGCTTTCTTATTTATTCTGAAAGAATTTAAAAAGATTAAATTAGCAAAACTTAGTGGGTGTCGTGGGTTCATGTTTATATGCGTATGCAACACTGTACTCTATCTTCATATATTATTATTGGTTTGTTTTATTGTTTGGATCAGGTATATTTCCATAAAACCATATGGGTACACATAATAAATTTCATTCATAAATATACACATAAATATATTAAAATATGCCTACAAAGCTACAAATACTAATTTGCACTCGTAAATACAAGCTAGTATATAAAAACAAAAAAAGCAAACATACATCAAATAACACACACAAGAACATACAGCAGTGAATATATCATAAAGGTAATGTACGTCCATGATTAGACTCCAAAAAGTATATGAACAATGAATAAATATAAACCAAGCTATCTATAAGCGACTAATTGTTATCTATACAGACCATTACCAAATGGAAAGCAGTACCGGTGGACTCTTCAGACCCCGTGGAGATGGACACACTGAAGTATGTTCAAGCCTATTATGAACTTGTAAAATTATTTAACATCTGTGGCTCGGTAATTATCTCTTAATGTCTTTTTTCTCTTTTTTTTTTTCCCCACACCTTAGAGTTTTTCTTTCATCTTTTTATGTTTATTTATGTATGTTTCTATGTTTTATACAATTCAAATGTACTCTTTCCGCCATTAAAACCACACTCTTTACCTTTATCTACATATTATCTCTAAATACAGGTTGTTCTATTTTACATTTCCTTCTCACATCTTTACCCCTCTTCTTATCTCTATTTCTTTATTCTCTTTAACATTTCTTCCCTATATCTGTACTTATATCACCCATCTCTCTTCCTTCATCATATTTTTTACCCCTTCGTTACACCTTTTGTCTTGTTATTATTTCTTTTTAAAATCCCTGCCAATCCACTTCCTGCCTAACCATAGTGTGGTATTGATAAGCTCTGTGATTGAACTATTATCATACTCGCTCATAGTTTATTCTTTCTGAATAAGCTAAGGTATAATCTATCTTTTATTGGCTATTCTTTTTAATTATTCAAGTATCCAATGAATATAAAATTAGGCTATTATAATTGACTCTCGACTTTTATAACTTTAAAATGTTGTATAGAAATCAGAATGATTAGTTACATTTAAAAGTTATAAGGTCATCGTACTATAACATATGCGTGACATTCAGCCTATCAACTACAGGGATTTGGCTTTGTCACATCAGACGTGGAAAAAAAACTGAAGATTATCCAATCACATTACGATACGCGAGATAAAGCAAATGGAATTGTCACGCTACAGGTAGGATATGATTGGTCAGTTAGTATAGTGTTTTATTTATTATTATTTATCTTTCTATATATGGCCTATGCATGTTTGTTTATTGACCAAGCTATGGCGCTGTATTGACATCATAAGTATATTTTATTATGATTGTAAGCCTATATTAGTAAGGATTGAATGACTATTAATGAAAAAGTAATTAATTGATTGATCTTAATTAATATTGTAAAGTTTAACAATAGCTTTTCTCGTTTCTATAGAATTATAATATTAGTCTGATAATGATTTTTATTTATACTTCAGATACAAGTATCAACTCATTATACTTATTATAGTAATGAGACCATGCAAATTAATTACTTGATTAATTATTTGAGTTATATTAATTATCATTCCAGGGCTAACCAATAGCACTACAGTGTTCTTCTAACACCTTATCTATCATGACAGCAAATGATCAGGTACGAGAAAGATAGTAATCTGTTTTTAAAGGATCCTAAATATAATAGCACCCGGAACCTCTTACGACTAAACAGAGCGGCCGGTATGTTATGCTTCTGTTTATGTGAATATATATAATATACCATAGTATAACATAGCGTAATACTATATAGCATAGTATAGCATAGTAGAATATAGTAGAATATAGTAGAATATAGTAGAATATAGTATAACTTGGTATGGCATAGTATAATATAGTGTAATATAACATAACAGTAGAATATATATGTGTGTATCAAATATTCTTATTTGTGATATTGCAACTAAAACACACCTACCTACTTACTTTTACCACACAATTCTCCTTCTCTATCCTATACTATATTTTCCTTAGCCTATATCTTCTTTATGTCTATTACAATTATTCTATCAGTATAATTACATTCAAATATGCACTTTTTCTTTCATATTACCATATTATACTCTATTCTCATAGAGTTTTCATAAAATTTATGCTAATATTCATTTTTTTCTCTGTGTGTTTTCTCCACTTTCTCTTTATTTTTTCTATGCATTTTTCTATACATTTTCTACTTCCTGCCACCCCACTAACATTTTCTATTATCTCGTTCCTTCTCCCTCTCTAATTTCCTCCCACCCTCTCATAGAATTTATTCGACTCTTAATCGAGTTCATTATCACCAAGGACGATAGTATGAGTCAAAGCACATGGGAGGCCTACGAGCAGACATTAGCTCATTATCATCCATGGGTAGTACGGAAGGCCGTAGGAGTGGCTGTATATGCCATGCCCAGTAAGGAGACGATGTTAGAGAGGATGGAGATTACCAGGGAAGAGGGTAGGAATATTTATTGTTTGTATCTTCTTTTTCCTTTATTCTTCGTGTTTTTTTTACTTTATATATATATATATATCTTTATTTTAGCTTTCTGTACGTCTTTTTTTCTCTCTCTCACGTATGTATTTTTATTTTTATTATTCATATCTTGTAAAATTCACGTATTATTTTTTTTATTTCTTGTATTTTCTTTTATTTCCAACTCGTATTAGCAGTATTTCATATCCTGATTTTTTTTTTTTTTCATACATAGATAGTGTGGATTCCATTAATAGGATTACTACATTAAATGATTGTATTCTTTTGATAGGATAACTATAAATATATAAATGATGAAAGATTAATTAGATTGATCCGATACGAAAAAATGCTTAAGATTTTAAACGAAAATAGATAAGCGAAGAATGGTTATCAAGACTTTAGAACCTATTACATTATACCAGTAGGATATAGTTATTAATTTAATGAGAAGCTATGAATGGGTTGAACTTGTATTAAAAAGAAATGCCTATCATACTTTATAATAGGGCCTTGTGTATTACTATGGGTGTTAGGTTAACCTTATTTGGGTAATTCTTTAATAAAAATATGCTCTTCCAATGGAATAGAAGGTTGTATATTTGATTGAAACTAACTATTTGTGATCCTAAAATATATCTAATAGCTGCTATATTGTCAAATAAAACTTATCTAATTAAGCGTTTTTTGTTTATTAACTTAATTAAATTGATCCAATCCATTATAGTTTGCTTAATTATTATTTCTTTCTGATTAATATAGTGCACAAACCTGCTCTACTCAAAGAACCACAATGCCATTAGTAGAGTTTTCTTATTAGATCTACAAAACATTGCTATTACCAATACGATCAAATCACTTACCCAACTATGACATAATGCTTATGCTAACTGAGAAAACCGTATACTTGACATTGGTTTAGTATGTGAAACTAATCAATAAATAAAATTGTATAAAAGATAGTATAAGTTTAATTTTAAAACCATGCGATACTACAACAATATATATGAGTATTGTATAAATAAAGCTCTCGCCCTAATGGACTGGTAAAGATAATAAATGCAATTGCATGGAATATAGTGTAAGAACAGTTTTCCCTTGGTGTAGCATGACGTAGCACATTCATACCCTTACAATAAAGAGTTAAAAAATTGAAAAGTGATAGTAATTCATTTTCCCTAGCTCGCCTCCTTCTACCCGAGCTGGTAATTCATCAAAAGGTCGTGTATGACGCTTTGACTGCAGTCTATGAGAACGAAGGCCTATTCATGTTAGCATAACCGTACTGTGTATGGTATAACCGCTAAGCATGTACAACCTTTAAAATAAAGTTAGGCAAGTATAGCTTTCTTTATAATCGAATTAAAATGTCTTCTTAGTTTTTAAATTTTGAATGGTCAAGCATTCCTTATAAATAAGATTCAGTGTTTTAGGAGATGCTGTGATTAAAATCAACTTCCCAGTCAGTTTTAAATTATGATAAAATTAAATTTGGTTTCTAAAACGTTAAATATGAAAGGCCAAACGTACCTCATAAACTTTATTAGTGGTGTATGTATTGACATATAGATTGGGATTTTAAAAGCTTGATCTCAATGGCTATATAATATTTAGATGATTTAAATGCTTTAACATATATTGATAACTAGTACAAAAACAAATTAAACAATGTGTATAATACAGGGTTTATCTTAAGTATCACAGTAATACAGACATGATCTCTGTTAGGTACTACAGCTACAATGATCTGCAGTTATCTGTATTTCATAATGCTCTAGTAATACAAGAGTAGGTCTTAAGGTGGTTATAGCTTACGTTACCGATTATAGAGTACGTCTTGCCATTAGTATTTATAGATTCTAGGTGAAATCTGAAGATGAGTTTGTCGTGTGTCATAAAGAGTTTTACCTATTAAATTATTGGAGTATGGCTTGTGTTCCGTACATAATCTATGGCAAGATAGATTGACAATAAATTCTGAAACTAAGTGAAATATCCAAGGCAGGGCCTACAAAAGACGTTCCCAGACAGTCTGAGTTGCCATTCAGGGTTTAGTGAAAATAAACGTGTTAAGTGTATTAAAAAAATAATATTTATGTAGTTTAAATATTTTTATATATAATTATACTCATTTAATTATTATTAACCACTGCTATTGTCTATGTAGTCGGATGTTATCTCTACCTATTTCCAACAAGATATACCACATAGATTACACGTCAAAGGCACAAGTTTGAGTCTTACCTCTTGTTTTTTAAGCACAAAAGGCAAGTTGTTATGGCAATTATGTTTTTGGAATTTGAATATGTAATGTTAATAAATTAATGCAAAATTATTTTGATATAGATAAAGCAAATCATATCCTTGGATATAATGGTCTCTGGTAATGTATGCAATAGTAATATATAAATATGGCTTTAATAATCATATATACAATCTTAGCCTAGTTATTATGTTAAAATATTATACTTTGGTCTTAATTAATTAGTGTAATTGTAACTATTCATATTAATCCATTGGCATATCACTATTTATCAAAAGTTGTTATAAAAGATCGCATGCTTACAATAGTATGAATATAGTTGGATAGTAGTATAATAGTATAATAGGATAGTTGTATAATAGGAGTAGTATGATAAGATAATAGTAGAATAGGATAATACTATAGTAATGTGATAGTATAATGGAATAGTAGTATAATAGTATGATATAATTGTAGTATAATACGGTGGTAGTTTAATAGTATACTACACTGGTATGATAGAATGCCAGTATCATGGATTAGCCATAGATCAAACTATATCAATACTTGGATTAAAATTATATTTGATCAACTATGACCTTAAGTAAATTAATCTTGCCATTATCATTTAAATCCCAAGAACTCAAGTGCACACCTAATGAGCTCTTGTAATTAATTAATACTAAAATCAGTGGCCATAAATCAATGGGCTGATGGTAATTAATCAGAAATAAAGCAAAAAGTGCCGATAAAAACCTTTCCTGAAGAGGGAATGATTCATAAGAAATATCCGAATAAACCAAGGACAGTTATTTCCTTAAAACCATTCAAATTAAATGTTAGATTAATTAGATGTTCTCTTACGTACACCAATAGATATATAGTAAATAGTAACTTGCTATTAATAAAAAATAACTGTCATAATCTTTAATATTCTCTATCTAGGGATTTGTATCATAAGATTATTACTTTATATGTTGCAGTTATTATTTTACTATATTGCAATTATTATTTTAATGTATTATATTTATTATCTTACCACATTAAAATTAGGTGAGACCAAAGCCTTTAATGTTTTTTTTTTTCATTACAGCTTTTTCCTTTATAATACAAGACCGAGCTATCCAAATAAGGACATGATAGTATAAGATTATCGAGATAAGATCAGACAATTCTAGTGAGTACCTGTGACCTATCGTGAGTTGGATTAGCTAATAATGATCTTTACAAAATCTTTACAATCAGTTCCATTTATGATAATGAGTACAACACGCATGATAAAGATTAGAAAAGTATAAATGAAAACGGAAATAACCAAGAAAGGCCCCCGCGGCTGACATATACGTGGTAACCCCGCATGCCTGTGTAAATGTACAATACCGTTATAAGCAAATACAAGTACGTTGGTGGCACACAAAACTTCGCATCCATTTATAGTTGTTGAACAATATCATATTATACCTATACATATAGTTTTATTATACAACACTCAATTGGAGACCCCGAAGCCTGTGGACAATTCACTTGAACTATACATGGAATGCCTACTAACAATGAATATGTTTTTTGCTGGTCACTAAAATGTAATTTTACTCCGATTGTAAACTAATACCTATGATATAATTATGCATGGAGTCTTTATTTCTTTATTTCATTTCTTTTTTCTAAGGAAAACTCCTAAAAATTATTGAGTTGTACTTTTTTTTGGCAGAAAAGTACTTTTATATTGGAGTGTTTTTTTTTTCTTTTTGTTTTTTTTTTTATATATTTTTATATATATATATTTTTTTATACAAATTATGTTGTTTTACTGTTAAGCCTTAAACACTATTCCACAATTCTAATATTTGTATTTGTTTTCACCTATAAACTCGTGCTATCCTGGATCCAATAATTATGTGAACATTAAATTAATATATGTTACGAATAGATTTGCAGTCACGCATACACATCAATTAATTTTCAAAAAATACAATAGGTAGGCAACGTATTCATCCGATAGGGACAAACCAATAGTGGCTCTTGCTTAATCTAGTGAAATTTACATAGCTAGGGTAGATCCAATATATTACATTGCATAAAATTATACGTTTACACTAATCAAATAAACTCCCTTAATGAAATCCGCCTGACAGCGGATAAAAGGGAGTTACATATCTTAATAAAGGAACCGGGTTACACGCAAAACAACAAAACTTCTAATAATATAAGATCATTTATTAAACTTTGACACGACTATACATAGTTTTGTCCATCTCCAAGCCAGGAAGAAGTAGACTCATGAAATTAGGGAGAGCCAGAACTATGTTGAATGTACAATGCAGTATGGCTTCCCTTCTCTCAGGTAAACATTACATTGATCTTGATAAATTAACGAGTAATATCAATCATTGTGATTAATCTGCAATCAACCTTTTACCAATGACTTTACTAAATTAAAACAATAAAACAAACATAAACATATTAGAAAACAGATGTATGTTTAATGTTGTTATGGTGTGTACGCATCTAAGTATAAAAATAAAATAACATACACTTGAAAAACATGGGTAAAAGGCTAATAAAGACAAAAAACCTCGCAATAAATTTTATGATTTTATCAGTTATACTATAATTAATATTAATAGAAAAAAAAATGCAAAAAAGAGAATATAATATAGTGCTATAAATATGTATAATTGAAAATAAAATAAAATATAGATCAATTGACTAGTTCGTTTAAATATGTATTATATCGTCCAATTAATTACAGGCCTGAAATTAAACATACTATGCCGTAAAAAATACCATTACAAAACTATTGGCACACATATATATTATTTAAAGCTAATCAAATCACTATCCAAAGTCTTACTCGGGCCGGTTCCAGGAGCATTATGGGCCGAATAAAAGTTCAGTTTCTGCTCAACCTACCAATCGTTGACACCTTTGTGTTAAATATAGAATAATTTGCTTCGAATCTTTATCTAGATGTTTCTCTTGCCCATACTTATATCTTTATTACATACATATATATCTTGTGCGTATGATAGCATTACCCTTTCTCTCTATTACTCTAATATACATGTATAATGTGGAGGCTGTAGATGTATACAGAAAAGACATGTAATAAAGCCCAGAGGAATTGCAATGTGTGCAATCAAAGCAGAATACATATATATGCATGATTATACTGTACTGTATTATACTGTACTATACTAGACTAAACTACACTGTATTGTATTATACTATACTATACTATATATACATACACACAAACATGCATGCATGCATACGTACATATAAAGGTATAGACATCAAGGTATTTAAGTAGTTGTAACAGCTTGGTATGCCATTGATCCGTTAATATGTGATTAGCCAATTGAAATACACGGTTAGCAAAGGAGTTATATAGAGAAACACGTGCATGTCCATGTATAGTAACTAGGAAGCCAAACTATCGGCTAAATTATGGTGGGCAATACTATATGAGGCAAGAAAGACATGTTATATATGGTAGAAAAGAAATACTATATATGGTAGAAAAGAGATATTACATAAAGGAAGTAAGAAAGAAGGAGATTTCTACCTTGGTAGAAAGATGAGGCGACGGTTGGACGGGGGAGAAAACATCTGCACTCGACACGTCTCTGTATGTATACTCATATATTAATAATGTAGTTATTATTGAAGTTTGCCTGGAGCTCTACCATAAACACCTTGTATAGAATAATGTACTATACTTATATAGTATAATAGAATATAGTATAAATACA
>NAOQ01000053.1:93380-106109 GCA_002751075.1 Ichthyophonus hoferi | reverse complement strand
AGTATAGTACAGTATAGTATAGTACAGTATAGTATAGTACAGTATAGTATAGTACAGTACAGTATAGTACAGTATAGTATAGCACAGTATAGTATAGTACAGTATAGTATAGTACAGTATAGTACAATACAGTATAATACACCCTAGTATACAAGAACACAATGAACTATAACAATAGGTATACGAGATATACGACACTAACCTGGAAATTAATAACGTCCCAAAACCCTTCCAGATCACTGGCACGTGCACTCAATACCGCCGTATCATCTTTGCTGATGTCACATAATTCATTATATTGTTTAAATCGCTTATTAGCTAATAGATTGGCCTGCCCTATGGCCGCTAAAACACTACCTAACACTGTATGGATAAGTATAGGAGAGGGAGAGAAGGAGATACACACAGATAGAAGGAAAAGGAAAGGTATGGGGTTAGATTGTTTCTGTCGCTGTACACTAATGGGTTTTTTTTTTCTGTTTTTTTTTTTGTAGGCATATGTATGTATGTATGTATGTATGTATGTATGTTATGTATGTATGAATGTATGTGTACCTATCAGGCAGTAGTGATTAAAATAAGCGATAAAACATTTATTATATTACTATATATTAAGACCTATTAACAATGCTCACCTTCTTCTGGTATGACGTCAGGGGTATCCACACGTGTCTGCCATGTAGCGCACAATGCTTGGATCTCGGTTTTGGCAGTTTGCATGATCTTCCGCCAATACTCCCCGTCCTTTACCTCTATCAGCCCCTCTTTCGCTGAAACAGGAGTATCTGTGTTAGGATTGGTCGCCTCTACATCACTTTTCTTGCTCTCATACACTACTAAGGATTGCTTCGTAATGGCTTCATCAGTAATTATAGGCTGGGAAGTAGTGTTGTCATTGGTGTTTGGATTCGTATTTAAAATCAATTCTGTGTCTTGATTGGCAATTGGGATTGCAGTAGTAGTAGTAGTGGCGGTGGTTGTGGTTGTTGCATTAGTATTTATATTTAAATTTTCCTCTTTATTATCCAATTGGATTGCCTGTTGTTTACTTTGATCGGTGGTGGGACCCTTCTTCGTCTCCCTGTTCTCCATAGTGATTGGTGTATTATCACTCATTGGTGTGGTAACATTTGTATCCGCATCGGGCATGGTAGTATCCTCTGTGAATGGCTGTGGAGGATCTGGGTCGACTGCGTGGTGTTCTGATTGGGTGCTTAATGTAAATTTAGAAGAAGATATCATACTATCATTGGCTGGCTCATCTGCCATTGGTACTGATTGGCCTGTTTTAGCGGGGCTATGTGACAAAGACTGTAGGGAAAAAGGAGAAAAGAAGAAGGCGATTGGTGGATATATATAGGGCAGAGTAATCAGTTAACTACTATATATATATATGCTTTTGTTAATCTTTATATGCATCTTTTTATTTATATAATAATATTTATTTATGGAATTGCATTTCTATTGACCTACATAATGAAAGTATAAAGTATCATTGAAATCAAAGTCATATATAGCAAGCACTTTTTGTAATAAGCCAACTTCCATATACCCTATAATATCTGTATCGCTACCTACCATAGGTATAGCGCTGGAGGTGGTGTCGTGTTTGTCTTCATCTATGGCAGCATGGCATATGTTAACAAGAAGTGGAAAAATATCATGCATGTATGTATGTATCATACTATCCTATATCCTAACATATTATACTATACCATATCATATCATATCCTATCGTATTATCTCATTCTTCTTATTGGTTCCACTCTCTATAATTTTTCCTCTACCACATATGTAACATATCATTGGCTGGATAAAAAACGGATCCAACAACATCAATATCATACCAACCATTGTCCAATGACCCCTTCTGTGTAATATCCATAGCAACATTAGGAGCCAATGAAATATTCCGAGTATTACTAGGGGTCATATTGACTTTCCGGCCCGATTCAATAGACCCGGAAGGATGTGATTGGTCAATACTGGCCTCATTATGACCTAAACGATTGGTGGATGCAGATGTACTTTTCCTATTAACAGACCCCTTTTTTCTCTTTTCCTGACGCCAAAGATCTAAGAGCTCACGACGAGACATCTTCCCTTCATCGTGGGCTATGATGGGATAAAGAGAGAGAGAGAGAAAATAGAGGAAGCGGAATGAGAAAAGGAAAGTAAAAGTAAGACATGTTGTGTTGGTCTGCTTGTGCTCTTACTTTTCCATTCTCACCTTTTGCTTTACTTAAACAATCTCACTCATACTTCAATTTAATCTCTCTCTTGCTCTATCCCTCCTTCCTAATCTTCCTTCTTTCTTTTCCTTCATGCACATTTAATGACCCATCTACTCTCTCACTCAAACCTATATCCTTCGGCTTCTCTTTTATCAATGACCATGTGAGCAGTACTGGTGATAACTTGTTTAACATGTAGAAATAACAAATAAAATGATTTCACTCTAAGTCTAGACTGTCGTCCTGCTATATACCCATATAGGTATGCCTTGAATATTATTATAGAGTCTTAGATAGACTAATCATTACATCACAACATAAAAACACGCAAATAATATATATACTATGATAGAAAGAAATCAACAAAACCAAAGGTATGATGTATGTTTGGCAGTGGCACAAAGGAAAAACAAAACCAATGATTGATTTAAGCGGATTATCATAACTAGTAATTTTGTTCTTAAGGTGTCAAAGCTAAAAATGAATCATAACATATTTAAAGAAAAGCGAAACATCAGCACACCACAGAAAAACACCTTTACGTAATTGCCATAAAAAACAAACCATTGTGATTAAAACTAAATGTTGATACAATTATTTAACCCTGAACCTACCTGTTGGGGTCTCTATGGGGGTATCTTTCTCTTCGGTAGTTTCCCCATGTGGTGCCCTTTTCTTCTCTAGTTGTCTAGCCCTACCACTAGCTCTCTTCTCTCTTGTTTCATATTGACGCATTGCACGAGCCTCTACTAAGGTTGGTTGAGGTTTTACTTGGGTTCTTTTACTTTTGGCATCCATAGCAACTGTTTATCTGTGTGTATTAATTATAATACTACTATATTTGAGTGGATTTTATTGGATTTAAGCCTATATTTATTTTCGTATGTTAATCAAACTAATAGTTTGTTATACAAATCTTACAGATAACACACTAACTGCTAACAACTCTAAAATGTCGATCTCGTACTGCATCATACTTTTAGGTTGAAGAACCCAATCAGATTCTGGATTGCTAATTCCTAAATTAGAAATTAAAGGTTCAATTGCTCCGTTAAGATATCACGTGATACTCTAAATACATTAAAAAAAGCGCTAAAATTCAAATTATCCCCAATGAAACTTCAAATCATTTGGTATAAGTGCTACTATAAATACATACTACACTAAATTAAGAAAACTTGAAAATAAAACCGCCATAGTAATTTGTGTACTTATATTTCGAATACTAATGGAGAATGATACTGTGATTACTTTATAGATACAATGTGATAAGAGGGTAGAAATCAAACATAGACATGTGAATAGCAATTGGAATTAGCCAAGGACTAGGTTAATTTATTGGATTTTTATGGGTGTAAATAAAATAATTTGGGTAGATTTTCCTAACTTAATTTTATTTGTTTATAATTTTTTATATTCTGTTATAAGACTCCCTGATAAAAACATACTATCAAATAGTTCTTTGACCATATATTTTATGTTATTATTACCATTTAAATGTTTATGTTTATTAAAAGAAGTATTATAACTAATTAAATGAAGAAAATTAAATAATTAATTCAATCAGTCATTAAGCCGTTCTATTTATGTTAAAATAGAGTTAGATATTGGTTCATGCCTATGTTGATTTTATGTAACTGTGTTGTACTAATTATGTCAGCCATGATGAATAATACCTATAATTGTGAACAGATAACTAAATAAAGACAAAGGTGTTTTATTTAGTAGAATTGGGGGGAAAAGTGGGCAACCCCTTTACAGAAAGAACTTTTTATACCTAGCAAAAGATGGCATATATATATATATATAGCTTAAGAATCGGATTACTAATGAATTAATTAATGGTTATTGGTGGGCTAGTATTAGGTAATTAAAATATTGGACTGTAGCTGTCTGTTGGAACCAAAGTGCTCAATGTACGTTTACAGCATACATAATTATTGTTATGCTATTCTTTTCTCGTTCGTAGTAAGTATTGGTTGCAAGACCGTCAACTCCGAGTGAATACGTTCGGCCGAAGTTCTAATAATAAGCGGATCATGAAATGATTGGTCTAATATTAGTTAATTGTTTTCAACTAGGTAAATTCATTTGTCAATACATAGTGTGGTATATTAGTAATAAACGAGTTTTCTTATTCTATTAGGGTAAGCAAACACAATTGAGGCAATTCCCGAATTTGATTCCTTAAAAAAAATCTTGCTAATCTGCATCCGCAAATTGATGGAGGCTAAATTTAAATTTATATAGTAATATCAATAATAATATGTGAAAAATAGGATTTCAGGTTAACAAGGATAACATTGGCAGTAGGTATGGTACTTCTGTACCAATTAATCTGTTATTTATAATGAATTTAACAGGTAATTCACAGTCATCGATCTCGCCACCAACAAAAGCCAACTAGGAGATGACCATGTACCTGTTGAGGTATATGAAGACCATGCACCTGCTGAGGTATTTGAAGACCACAGCAAAAAAGCGGATACTTTATGAGAGAGCTCCTCTCGCACTTATTGCTTTATGTTTAAAGTTGCGCTTGTTACTAGAACTTTGGTTGATCTACATACATATCAACTGGTATTGCAATGCTCATACGGCCCTTAGTGTAGGATGCGTTAATTGGGATAGTCATGAAATATTTCTGACACTTTCTTTGACACCGACTTTGCTGCTGACCCATGATCAGCTCACAGTATATCTGAGTACATAATCTACTTGGCCGAGAGACCCATCAAGTGGCTGTCCAAGAAGCAGTCAATCACTGTTCTATTTACAATAAGAAATGAATATATTGCAATTTCAACATTTCAACAAATTACTTAAATCAACTCACTCCTAAAAAGTTTACACATCGATGTCATATGTTTAAGGCTACATACAGACAACCAGTTTGCAATATGCCTCGTTGAACAGAATTGCGTTCCAAGGGGCACCAGACATCAAAATCTGACATTGGCATATCAGGGAATGGGTTACCCATGTGGAGGCTGAGATTGTACTGTCCCTCAGAACTGATAACTGCAGATTGCCTGACCAAAGCAATTTCCCCTACTAACTACTGAAAGATCAAAGTTTTAATGTGCATGTACTCATAAACTGTTCCAAGACCGTTTATCTGAATGTACACATAATTTGGCTTAAGCTAAAACGCATGATTTTACTGTATAGGTGCAAAAGTTCCGATAAAAAGCAGATCATAGCAAGGTGAGCCAATAGTAGTTATGTACATAAAAACGTTCTTAATCAGGTAAATTGATTTGGCAATATACAATATGAGAGCACTTACATTAATGAGGTAATTAGGTAATGAGCCATTCAAATGACGAGATAATACTATTGGATTATTGAGGTAAGATCAGATAATTCTAGTGGGTCAAGTGTTTTGTGAATTGTATGTATTAGTCAATCAAGATCTTTATGATTAGTCCCATGAAAAACAATGGCAGAAAAAAATAAAAGAGTGGAAATAACTAATAAAGGTACCAGCACCCCAAGGCATATGCGGCAACCTCGCATACACATATCATGGCTAACGCCATCAAATACAAAATTACTCGTGACACACCCAAAAATCTGCATTCATTATTAAATTAAATAATATTATAGTATATATGTATATAAGCATCGTACTCTATAGTAAACGTCATTTCTTTTCGTAATGCTTAGTTCAACATTGGCACTTGAACACGGTAATTTTTGTCCAAATCTCTTGCCTTCCAGAAATTACAAAACTGCTTATTAACATTAAATAATGATAATAGTTATTATTTACATCATAATATAGCACCTCTTAATGATCTATCCCATTGTGCATTATCCACATTAGCACCTAAGCGCATCAAAGCATCGCTTCCTTCTGAATTAAAACAGAGGTATTATTACTACAGCCAGTTGCCCAGTAAGTCGGCATACGTGCCTTCTATAGGACCTCTTATCACTTCAACTTAGTCTTGAGGACAGATCAAATCAATAGCTGTTATTACTGTTAGCCCAGGCCGGCGAGAACAACTCTTACACAACATTCAATTGAAGCCTCCAAAGACTGTGTACTAGTCAACGAAACACCCACGCCTCCCCTCCCACGGATTCTTATAAAACCAATATAACTAGGTTCAATAACTTAAACGGTGCCAATCATATAATATTTGTATTGGCTAATATAACACGACCCATGAGGAATGTCCGATTATATCTCGATAAGGTTATAAGTGTTTCCATATATGGCTTATTAGCTAATTCACTATGTATTGACAAATCATTTTTGAAGTATGTGTTTAATTCAGAGTTAACGATCTTGCAACACTTTATATAACGCAAGCTTATAAAAATAACTTTTTTATTACGAGTTATCCGCCTGGCCGATATAATCAAATGTAGACTGATATTTATGCCATGTCACAAATGAATAGCTGCATTACATGTGGGGATCTTTCATATTTATATTTGTAAATAAAGTGGAAACATATCTTCTATTTATTTATTCCCTGCTATCAAAAATATAGTAGAGCAATACTACTCACATAAGGTCATAGAGGAATGTTTAATTCTACCCTGATAAGGTTATACTAATGTTTCCATATATGGCTTATTAGCCAACTACCACGGATTGCTATATAAATCTTCACACATGGCACCCCAACGCACCACACATAGGGAGATGTTGTCATCATTATTTCTAGAAGAATCGTGATTTACAATTACGTGCTCACTATCACAAGATTGATGAGTATAAGCATAAATCAATTAGAAACATAGTAAAATATATAGCTCATTAGAAAGATATGCTACATATGGGCCTAAACGAATGGCTTCTTAGCATAACAAGTATAAAAGAAAGCTGGCTATGCTAGTAGTCTTTACAGATCTAAATATGCAAGTATGATTAGAGACAAGGGGATATTTGAATAAACTAAACGATCAGCTCACGTTTGATCTAAAAGCATCAAAATTATCATCTCAATATTATTCATTCTAAATCAATTGATTATGCAAGAGGTGCAAGAGGTGCAAAACACAACACTCAGATATACCATTTGAAGTGGCCTACATTCCAGACAATGCTGGATTTGTTCATTGAGACAGAGCCTGTAGATTTCAAGAGCAGTGGAATGGCCAATGCCTGGACGGTCAGGATAGTACTGGCAAGAGGAAGCATTGGTGGTGGCGGATATATCGTTTTGTAATTGCTGTGCCTGTTTGTCTCTGAAACTTAGATCAGTTGCCTAGTAATATGGATGATTGGAGGAAGTTAGGGGAAGAACAGCAGGAGTGTGATTCCTATTCCTCTGATCAATTTGGCATTTGCGTCCAAATGATAGATCGACGATAAGGGTATGTTCTAGGTTATTAACCAATCCAAAGTGGCTCTGAGTTATCCAAACTGTTACAATATTGATCTGACCCTCAGTTTTTTTCTTGATGAACACTAAAAGTCAAGTCTTTATTGAAGGACCGAATCTCTCCTGTCTGTGGATTGGTTGTTGTAGTTTTTTAGTTGACATAAAGTCCTTGCATCAAGCGGCAGATGACTGCGTATCTCTTTAAGAAAAACTGATGGAAAGGAAGAGTCCTAATTTTTCGAAATCGTTTCCCCCCCGAGCTAGAAAGACAATTTCTGTCTCACCCATACTGATGTCAATCAATACACGGCGACCAACCATTTTGTTAGGTTATTTCGCACTCTAGGGCAGCCAGAGAGAAACATGTGCCATTAATGACGTAAGGTGACGTCAGTGGAGATTCTCCTCAGCCAATAGTTAGTTGTATTTTGAGAGCCACATTTGAATCGAAACACATATATCAGGTGTCAACTTTCTTCAACCTTTATTCAGGTCATTGTAATCTTATCTTCCAGGTCTGAGAGAGAGAGGCCTTTTGGTTGCGGTCCAGATCAGACTTGCCTTCGACATCAACGCGTCAAGTACGGCACACCGGTGACGCACAGTTCAATCTTGCCTGAACCTTCAATCGGCGGCGGATGATTCGACTCCCTAAAGCAAATCAAATGACATGTCACACAATTCTAGAGCATCATTGGTTGCTTAATTCCGGATCAGCTTTTCCTTTAGCAATGCTCTGCACAGATAAGGCACAGTCACGATCTGGCTTAACCTACAATCGGCGACAGATAATTCGACTCTTGAAAGTAAACCAAGTGATGTGTCACATATTACTAGATTATAATTGGCTACTAATTTTCAGATCTATGCGAATAGCTATATCAAACAAATATTTTAAACTCAATAAATTTAATACCTAGAATATTATTGGCTAATTATTAGTTTAACCTATATCTGCTCTACAATATTGATTGCGCAATGTATAAACACTTAACACATTAAAATTGACCGTATAATTACTATAATAATATATATTGTTTTAACTATATAGTATTATATTAATAATAATGGAAATGGGGACTAGTCAACCTCCTTCAGATAGTTCTGATAGGTTATTCCTAGAAGAGGAACTTGCTTTATTCTTACAGTCTCCTCTCCCAACACAACAGCATTCAAAGCATGGCGGTACAGAATCCAATACATTCTCATTAAGTCACTTGGGTTCTTCTTTCATGGACTTGGATTTAAGTGAAGCCTTAACCCCTATCAATAATGGGTCAGATAACACTCCCAAAGGAGAAATGACACCAGTAAGATACAATTGTGTTTGCAGTGATTATTTTATAGAGAGAGAAAGAGAGATAGCATGTGTTTGCTTTCAGGTTAATATATAAGATGTGCCTACTTGTATTATTTGTAGGTGTATTTCTTTAGGATTTTGTATTACTATATATATAGAACGCGAGGAAGGTTTATAGAAAAAATGCAGGTTCAGCATGAAATAACATGTTTTCTTCCTGATTTTATGCCTTTACCTTCAAGTATTCCTCGTATTTCGAGTAATAGAGAAGGATATGTGGTGTGATGGGGTATTTAAAAAACTTTGACAAACGCTTGTTAAGGCACATACATATAGACGTACTGATATGCTTTTATGCGATATATTGCACTCACAGTTAAAGCAGAAAAAGAAAACAATGAAAAAACTTTTCCGTACAATTAACCTTCCAGTCCTGCATTCTCTTAGTTAATAACGACGCATTCCCTGACTATTACATAAAAGAATATTTGGTTTAGATAATACAAATTCATGACTAAGAGAATTAATATGTTTTACAACTATAATGAGAGGGCATTGATACGTCTATACACTTGTAACTTGTACAAGAATATTCTAAAGAGAAGGTAAGGCAGTATGGCAAAGCGTTGTTATTTTACTATTATTTCACTAATTTAAATGCGTATGACCCCATATAATTATTTCCTATTCCCTAATCAGGTGATGGGCGGTATTTTCATCCAATCAAGGGTGTTCTTTATAATTTTAACATGCACATCCTTGCAGATGACATTTGGGCTTGGACAACTGTCTACCCATAACGACTTTAGTCCATTGGTTTCTCCAGCTTTAGATACTGTTTTATTTGATGATATAATCAACGGGTACGTATGTTCTTAAATGGTGTATAATAATATAAGTATGTGTGTAATAATATATATATATATACGAATATAATAATATGTATGTGTATACGATTATACGATTATATTCAATAGCCAAGTACAAGTTTTAATTTTAAAATTTTAAGGTAGCTTATAAAGTCGCATATATATCTTCAGTCACACACACATATCCAATAGTTGGATAAGATTTTTAACTTTAAATTTTAAAAAATTTAAAAATGTTTTATGTAGTCCCATACCTTAAAATAGATTGTCATATTTCGTTTTCCGCTACTACTGCAACCTGAAAATATTGCATGATTCCTGGATAATTATTGCTAAAGGTTTCGCATTATTAATTAAAATCACTAATTAGATAATAGCATATGATTGGCTCTTTGTTATAGTTGACGAGGGTCACATGATTGCGTTTAAAATATATAAATTAAAATTTAATGGGCATTTAGTGCTAATTGGATAGGATATTTACGATCTAGCTATTAATTAGTGTAAATAAGCGAATGGTTAGGTCGAAGGTTTCTCGATTATCCTTTTTGACAAATCATTACACCGGTTATTGGAGATATTGATATGATTGGATTTTTTCTCCCTCTCTCCTACTCTGTATTATTGGATGATATTTATGTCTGTATGGCGATTGGCAAAATGATTGGTAAAGAGAAGGATAAAGGGTAAAGAGAGATTGATTGGCTGAGAGATAACGAGGAAACACGGACATAGAGGTATGATTGGTAAATTTTTATATGCATATGTGGGAGGGAGATGAATGTTTAAGTTGAGGTATTGTCTTTCCTCATATCATATAAGATGTGTGTTTGGGTATATATATACTGAACTAGGGTTATGTCTCATCACATACAATACATATACCCTTATACGTAAGGGGAGAGAGGTGATAGCTAATACTAATTAATTAATTAATACCTGTAAATAGAATGACTTGATGTTAACGTACCACCCTATAACATCATTATATCATATAGTGTATAACTGACCCAGCCTTCCATCTTCCTTCTCTTTCCTCTCCTATATGTTTACCAATCATAACAGTAGCCGTATTGGTCTCGGAAAAACCGCTACAGCTACCAATCAGAACGTCAGTGTTTGTGCCAGTCATGGCAACAGTAGCACCAATCAAAGTAATAATAATAATCCCAATAACAGTTGTAATCAGACTGCAGCCAGCAATGACGCCGTCACCCAGGGGAACACCTCATCAACCAATCAGCCAGAGTCTCTTCTTTCCTTTATGGGAATGACACGGGAGAGAGAGCAAAGACTTCTTAGTCATAGTCAAGGGAGCATGACTTTAACCCAATCCGTAATGATTCAACCACAATCAATGAATAGAGAGATTGGCTCACATTCATTTCAGGGAAAACGAACTCTTTCTGGAGTGCATTCCCGTCATGAGAATTCACTGTTGCTACCCTGCCAATCCCAAGGCCCCTTTAATGTTTCCAATCAGTCCCATCCACCTATCAATACACATAATACATCATCAACTCCCTATTTGAGCCACTCAGCTCCCATGTCCAATCAGAACACTCCTCTTATATCACCCTTAGATGCGCCAATTAATTTCTTGGACTTTATACAGTCAGAGGCATTTGGATCTCAGCAAACATCCTTGACCAATCATAATATACCAACCATTCAACAGCACAACCAATTAAATACTCCGATTCAACCAAAGGAAGTGTTTGGGATCAATGAGGAACCATCCGGAACAGGAAAGCAACAATATAATCCAATAAAAACCAACGATAAGACTACCAATGGTCACTCTCCAGTGGTTAGCCCCATTGCACCTGGTTCAACGATAACCTCTAGATACACCAATAGCAGTTTCCCTAGGTCATATCCAGGGCCCAGTCCCATGTTAAACCCTTCTCCCCTTCTTACCCCACTTCTTACCCCGTCTATGCCTTTGGGGGTTGGTTATTCGCCGAGGATCATGCCTGATCTAATCATCCCTCCCCCTGCCCTGCCTCATGGATCCAATCAGACCTCTGGAGATGGCCTGTCAAATATAAGATTAATCATGCCAGGTTAGTGGGTGATAAGACTGACTGTCCAATCACCTAGTTGTATTACTTTTTATCAGTTTAATGGTTTTGTCTTTTATTTTTATGGTTTAATTTGTTTTTAAATTGACATTCATATATTATTTCTATTTTTATATTCTATTTTTCTCAAAAATTTGGAATGGGATTTTAATGCAAATATATGAAAATCTTCACAATTAATTCTAAACTATTGTGACTGAACCTTTATTGTAATTTTATTGGACTATCTACTAACCACTCTTTCTAGAAGGTTAATATATGTGTAATATAATGCATATAGTTATATATATTGGTTACCTGATCGATCCTATTACAGTATTGATTATTGATTGGCTTTTTAAAAAAGTAGGCACCATATATAGATAATGGGTTACTATATTTAGGCACGTAATTGTAGAAAGAAAGAAAGAAAGAAAAAGAAGGAAGAGGCTAGGCCAATCAGCATATCTATATGTCTATTTAAAGTTTAAAGCATGTGCATAATGATCATCTAATTGGACTGTTGTTTTAGGATCTAGCGCTGGTGGACTGGATACAAAAAGTAATTATCAGACTATGTTAGATGGAGGAGGAAGGTAGGGAAATAAGGGTGGTTACCTGTATGCATGTATCTGGGTATATATGTTACTATACTATTGTACAATAATATAATAATATAATAATATAGTAGTAAGTAGTATACTATACCCTTTTATCTTCAAAATAGGAATTTTAAACGGGCTTTTGTACGCCGTAATATGACTTCTTCAGTGTTCTGATTAATTTTAATTTATATTAACTGTTAGCTTAATCTTATCTTTTTAACGCTAAAAATTTGTCTTCTCTTTGTATTTGGTTTTTATTAAATATTTTGATGATACTCATATTGAAATTTAAAATTCCTATTTTGAAGATAAAAAT
>NAOQ01000053.1:78230-88341 GCA_002751075.1 Ichthyophonus hoferi | reverse complement strand
TATCATAATACAACTTAGATATATACTATTTATTTCTAGGAAACGACGTACTTGTCTGTTCCCTTTTTGGTTTGACGGCGCTAAAACACTACACATTCTACAAACATATAGTAACTTTGAACATAATATAAATCCTTTATATACATAGACCATTAATACCTCATTGGGTCTTCAAATAGTCATATCTAATTGGATGGCTACGGGGCAGTGATCGGACCCTTTGACGTCGGAGTGTAGGGTGACATCAATGAGTTTAGGGAGAAGGCGTGGGGGGAGAAGAAAGTAATCTAAACGCCTAGATAGATAAGAAGGAGAGGGAGAGGGGGTAAGATTGTGATTGGGTAGTGTGCATGGTTATAAGCGTGATAATATAATAAAATAGTATGATATTATGATAGTATATTTGTATATATGCATACATTAGTAGTTGTAATTAATTCATTAATTATAACCAAAGACTATCACTAAGATAATAGTAGAGTAATGGCAATTATAAATATGTTGATAGTAAATTTAATAATCCAATGTATGAATGACAAAGGGATGACTATAAAAGAGTCCAATAATATTATCTTAACTTTTCCCTGGTTATGTAATGTGAGTTAAAGTGTGTACATGAGCCAATAATAACAGCAAGGCATGTCAATGGTAATAAGAAAAAACAGTGTATTTGCATTCACCAATAAAAAGACAGGAGTTTTTACATGCACCAATGAAAATACAAAGGTGTGCACAGGCACCAACAGAACTAAAAGTATTTACATGAACTATTAGTAGAAAAAAAGAGCATTCATGCACCAATGAGAGCAATGATATATATTTATACGCCAATTGGAAACTGATTAGTGTTTGTACACACCAATTTTAAGAATAGGAAATTTTTTATAAATCAATAAAAACAGCGATAAAATAGGCAATAGACCAATTAGCATACCATCCAATATTACTAGCTCTGGCATTCCTCATATAAGTCCAAAAGGTATAAGCCCCAGTCTTATTGGGGTAGAGATGTCGAAAGGAATCCACAAAGAGAGCAGGGTTTAATAGGATGTCAAACTTGGCCCTGAGTGAGAGAGAAGGGAAGATTGGCAATTAGCATAATTGATTTTAATTAATTAATTAATTATATTAATGTGCTAAGAAATGGTAAGAAATGCATTAGTATTTGGTTAATAAACATAACAATATATATATATATAGATTGATAGACAGTTCACATAGTCATTAGAGAAAGCGAGCAGTGGTTGGAATAATGTCATCATTATTGGAGTTAAATAGGTGCAAAATTATACAAACCAACCAATAGATACACATACATAACCATATTAAATATTTATAACTAACTATATATACAGCTAGATATCTATAAGCTATTGGTACATTCCATTACACACACTTAGCCAATCATATAACTCTATACCGTTCTTGAGGCGTGAAGCCAGCTGACTTTTGATTGGTCTTGGGATTGGTCAAATCAATTTCCTTATGCGCTACATTAAGATCACCGCACAATATTACTGGCTTCTTATCATTTAATGAGGAGAGATAGCCTCGGAAGCAATCATCCCAGGTCATACGGTAATCCAGTCTGTGAGTGCAGACATATTGATGCATTGTAATGATAGGTGTAAATAGGCTAATGCATTTTAATGCAATATGTATATGTGAAGTAAATAGATACTAGCTATAAATGGAATAAGAGTATATAAGTGAAATAACATTATATTTTAAAAAATATAAAAATGAAAATAAAATACAATTATATTTATTGAAAAAGTGACATTGTGGCAGGCTATGCATTCTGATTGGAAAAATATCACATTTACACAATACTAATAGCACCAATAATCATCGAACAAACAGATAAACAAAAACACTTGATTGAATTTGAGTGGCTCATAATCAGCATCCCATACCCCATCACACCAATGAGTAGCTACTATATCACGTGACTCTAGATCAATCATACCTAACCAACTTCTGGCCAGAATTAGGAACATAAGTATTAACGAGATAAAAGTCTTTATATTCTGCAGTGATGACACGGCCCTCTTGATCATGTTCGTCATGACCTGTACGATAGTAGTATATGGTAAGTAAGATATGGTAGAATAATATGCATATATGTATGATAGCATGATAGTAGGATATGGTAGGATATGGTAGGATAATATGCATATATGTGTATATGTATATGTATGTATGTATGTAGGATATGGTAAGATAATGTGCATATATGTATATGTATATATGTATATATGTATATGTATATATGTATATATGTATGATAGTATGTATATATATATGTATGATAGTATGTATATATACAATAGTATGATAGTGTGATATTATGTATGTAAGATATATGTATATATGTGTATATGTATGATAGTATGATAGTGTAATAGTATAATAGTAGGATATTATGTATGTAGGTGTATGTGTATATGTATATGTATGTATATATGATAGTGTTATTTATTGCTATATATGGTTTATTACTATATATGGTATAAGTAGTATGTATGACATCAGTTAGCAAGACCAATAAACATATTCCTTTCCACACAGTACCTCTCCCACCTAAAATTCTCCAACCCTTATCCAATCAATCCAATCAATATATTTAGTTAATTATATAAAACATAAAGCCAATCAGGCCCAATTATAGGCAAGGTGTAATGTGCGTAACCAATTGCAAGCAACATATAACTATCTACTTGCAATGGCAAGACATTATATAAGTAGGATCATGTAATTAGATGAGCATACAGTCAATTATATTGGAGAGGAAACGTACCAATGCCATAGGTCACGGCCATTGGCTGTACCTTGCTCAGAATTCTATTCACCCAATCATCCCGTTCACATTAAAGTTAGATAGTTACAAGCTATTGCATAAGTAATTTAATAGCTAAACAAGAAAAATATAAGAGAAAGTGTAATGTCTAGTATAAAGTGTATAGTACATAGTATATAGTGAATAGTATAGTGTAAAGAATAGAGAGGAAGAGAATAAAAAAGAAATAAAAATGCCTAACCCTGTTCCTGCATAGCCTGACTTTTCAGCAGAGGACCAATAGGCATGATAACCCTTTAACATGGCCTCCTGAGTGGATGAAGATTGGAAAATATTAGTGATGTATGCTCCCAATCTGCATATCAATTGGTTGACAGGGCGTATATATTATAATAATCAAAATTTTATAGAGATTTTTTAAATTACCAAAATAGGAATATTTAACATGCTTGCGCACATATGATTGGCTATATAAAGTCAATTGTAATTAAAAAAATACACGTACATCTAGAAGAACGTCAAGATATCTATACTATATATAGACACTGACGTCATTATATTCTAAAAAGGGTGTATGACAGTATAGGGGCAATATAGATAAAATAATACAGGTTAATATGATTGGTCCACGGAGGCAGCTAAATTAGAAAGACCAATCATTAACAGGATAACTGAGTGCGAAAAGAGAAAGAGAGTGGGTACATGTGAAAAAGATGAAGAACTATTGGATAATATATTTATATAAAGTATTTTAAAATAGGAAGGGTAAGGCAAAACTATTTGTTAATAAATTTAAAATCAGGGATTAAAACCTTTGGGATTTTATCAAGGTCACATTTGATCTCTTGGACACAGATGACATCAGGAGAATTATCCGCCAACCATTGATGAGCATTATTCTACATATGGGTGGAAATCGTAAGCATGTGTTTGAGTGGTGGGAATACACCAATCAAAGGAAGATGATATCTCAGTTGTATCCTTTATAATGATAAATACCAATGATTTATAAATTATTAACTGGCTCCCTCATTTATTTTAGATAATTCACCAATAGCAAGCCGTAGTTGATCAGGCGTGTTTCATCAATTAAAAAAGTGACATTAAAACTAAATATGACTGATTGATTATCATGGTGTCCAACTAGTTACTATAGTTACAAATACCATGTCATAAGGAAATAATTGGTTCATTTATCAACAGATCCCAGTAAAGACAAAAAAGCCACATAATAATGAATTTTATTGGTCTACTGAAAAAGTAGGTTCCATTATGGCCTATTTTAATAATATTATGCACCAATGGGATATCAATATGCATAAGAACCTGTGATTTTATAATCATTTAAATACAAGGCAGACGGTTATTGGATAAATATATCAACGAATACAAAAACAATAATATCGTTCGACAATCCAAGACCTGCCAATAGTATTTACAAATTAAAATGATAATGAGATTTATGGTTAACAAGTAATAATTAGAGAAAGACGATCTGATTGGATAACACACTCACCTTAAGGAAAGCTCTAATGCCGTTAATATTCCAGGTCACAATCTTTAGTCTGAAAGAACATATGATTGGTTGGTATAATTTATGACAATATCTCCTATGATATTGCATAATATATCTATATAAGGAATATATATATGACATCATTATGACGTACCATGCATACCGCCTGCTCATATCTTATAACTATATCCTCTATTTCTATCCCATAGTACCCAATGATTAATAACTTACTTTCCTTGGACCGCTTTGATTGGAGAATTGTCAATCAAATCTATCTTGTCTCTATCAATCATCTCATTCTCTTCAACCTTTGATTTCTGTACGCATGATTTATAGTGTTAATGTGGCAGAAGACGGGACTATAGAGCGAAGGTTGAAGACTATTAGTGCATATACTTTAGAAAGATTAATATATACCTTATTAGGCTTATCTGTTTCTTCATCCTGCTTTCTCTTCTCCTTGATAGAGTCCTGGGTGGGTAAAAGTATTAATTAATTAATTAATTAATTGGCACCACGTATTGGTCTTTAAAAATATACTCTTTAAATGCTAATGCTTGGTTTTGACTGGCCTGCTTTCTAAAGTGATTCGACTGGTTATTTATCGTTATATTCCACCAATACGTTTTCCATATTACACCGAGTTAACGTTATCAACAGTAAATGATTGGGCGTTGCTAGGTCCGTTGGGAATAGCATATCTCTCTTTCACTCACAGAGGGACAAATACACACATATACCCATATATATCAACCACCAAAGCAATCTCTATATACTTATTATTATAGATAGGAGATCTAATGACAATAAAGGTCGATAGCTAAGAAGGAAATAATAGGATGGAAGGCAAGTCATACTAACTAGGGTAAAAACCTATAACATGACATGTAAGTAGGAATAGTATACTCAAGCTAATATCCTGTATAAACAACCATTTGTCGTCATATATATCATACATATTATTTCCTCCTCTATCTCTTAATGGTTTGGCTTGACTTTTACCCTCACATCTCTTCGGTCTGTATATCCGATTTATCATATACAACCCATACACCATTAAAAAAATATCACCCACCTCGAGGTTGGCCTTCTCTGTGGGAAGGACTTCCTTAGTAACGGCTTCTGTTGCAACAGATCTGGCTTTGAAATGATCCTGTAGCATGCCTTTTTGTCAGCTTGCAAATACTGATACATGAAGTATGTTTTATAATTATTGTGAATCTATTAGTATGGTGTAAGTGTATGAAATGTGTAGATAGGTGTAATTAACCATATAAAACACAAATAAGCTTAGATGGATTTAATAGACTATATAAAGATACATAATTGATAGATAAATAAATTCGGCTATATTATATCACAAGAGCTGATTGCGGTTGAACATATAACATTACATCATTACATATCAAGATATTAGCCAATATTATAGAAAGACAAAATAAGGAGACAAAATATAACGCAAGGTATGAATAACTGCACACAGAAACAACCCAAATGATATTACATGGTTAAAAACATTCAAATACATCATATACTAACTTACTAATATTGACTTTTTAGACTTTTTGGGACCCATTATCGAAACTATTCTTTGTTGGTGTGCCTTTATTATATATGTAAGAGAGTTTTTTGTTAGTAAATAATGGTAGTGATGTTTTAATAACCTAGATAGCGTAGGAATTAAAGGCGAACACAATGAGAGGGTGCGAATCATACTTACTCTAAATGTAATAATATTCTGATAATATAGTATACTATATATAATGTAAACAAGTCATTTAGGTAGATTAATGATTAACGTAATTAAGCCATATATGGATATTAACGCAATTAAGCCATATATGTATATTAAGATAATTAAAATGTTGCGCAGGTTAGTAATATTATGTACAACTATATAGATTGTTTTTTTTCGGTATTATAATTTTATCCGTCGTTTATATTGCTCTAATATACCTATATACCATTATATACGGGTAATAGCCTTATATTCATATCATTTATATCTAATTCATGGTCATACATATTATGATATATAAGTAGATAGTTTATAATACCATCAAAGAGAACATATAATACAGATATGTTTAGAATGGGTGTTTGGTGTAAGTTGAATAAATCGTCCAATTATTGAATTGCGATAAACATGTGTACATGGTATTTATTGGTTTAAATTGGCTAATGATTTCATTGTGATTGGTGTAGGTGATGTTGATTGGTTGGTCTTAAGCATCCAATAATTTTATTTTGATTCGTAAATAAATATGCTATTTTCCTCAATTAATTTATTAATTTTAACCAATCAATGTCTCTTCATTATAACTATTATTGTTACAATTGGAGCTTTACAATACTAGCCAACCAATTGAATGCTACATATTGTTCTTCTTTGGTAGTCATTGGTTTATTATAATATAACATCATGAATGACTTTATTCTACACCAATAATAAGAAATATCCTGACAGCCTACTGACCTGTCCTTTTTGTCTTAATTAGCTTAATTGACGCAAGCATAGCTGTATATACTTTCGATCTTCTACCATCAGAATACTTATACCAATCAAGTATAACCATCAAGATAAAAGTAATTTTTTTGATTTTAGAACTCTATCCCAGCTATAAAAATTATTTTTTTATATACCGTTAGTCATATATACATTATAATAGCATTAACTAGAACTTTAATAATCTGACCAGTATACATAATATATATCATAACAAACAATCCATTAACAATTTCAATTGTTTATAGTACTTGTACCATATTTACAATGAAATGTCTTCCATATGTAACACTTTATTCAACTTAATGATTATATTTATGTCTTACAGTGTGGTAATAAAAATCAGTTATATACTATCTCTGCTATAGATAGGTTAGTTTATATAATGCTATTATAGGTTTGAAATAGTCTGAATATTGGTAATATTCAAGGTATGGTAGCTGTATAAAGGAATATGCAATATCATTGTAATCAGGTTTCATATCAAGATGGAGCAAATGAATACTAGTGTATGATCGGCTACATTGTAGATTATATATTATTAATTATAGATTACAGATTACAGATGATAGATTATAAATTATCAAATAGTATCCTAGCCTATCACAAACCAGCCATCCGCCAAATAAAACAGACCCTCGGTCCAACAACACCTATGATTGGCAGATCCTTCCTTGGTATCACATGACATATAATACAGATGATTGGACCACGTGATATCAATATTTTATTCAATTGACTTGGCCTTGATGACCTCGCTGATTGGTGGAAACGGTCTTTGCTTGCTTAATACTAATTTCCTAAGAGATCGATGGATGTATCCGCGAATAAAATTCTGTAGAGAAATAAGGTAAGCATTGGTATTATGTGCACAATATATTACATATATATATATATATATATATTATACTATACTTGTATACGTTATGTATAAATATCCAAATCACTATAAATATAAAGCTTAAGAGTTTCCCATGTGGTCTGAAAGGGAGGAAAGGGAGAAGGAATCATATTTTAAACCAAAAAAAAAAACAAAAGCAAAACAAAAGATAGATAGCTATACCGTCACAGAAAGCATTAGGACATTTCTATTAGCCTATAATACACGTGTGTTAAAAATTAAAAATTAATATTATAACTGATATAAAATAGATTTAACCATACATTGTAGTATATTAAATCATACTATAATATATGCGACTAACCCATTCCCTATCATACTGTATGGCACTAAACCCTACTTTGTATACTATATTATACGATATTATATTATACTGTATGATATAACATTATTCATTCTTAAATGCATATATATACAAGATACACACCTCGTATATAAGGTATACTAATTATATAACATTATACATTCTTAAATGTACATATATATCCACACATATATACACACCTCGTATGTAAGGTATATTATGTATACTTAAGTGCAAATATATATATATATAAATGTATATTACACACGCACGCGCACCTCGTATATAAGGTATACTATACCATACTAAACTATATATATATACATACATACACACACATACACACCTCGTATATAAGGTTGGCTATAATACACTCAGCCTCTTCAGGATCCTTCGTATCTCCCTGCCACGCCAAGGCAGTGACAAACCAATCAAGTTCCACCACGTTGGGCATCTTATTCAATTCAGCATTGTCACTGGTTATACTGGCGCGTAGAGCAACCCTGGTGGTTGTTATAGGTGGGATATTACGTAAGTATAGCAGGGATACATATACATATACATGAAAATGCCTAGTTGATATATATAGACAGATAAATCGATAATTACAAATGAAGACAATCCACAACCAATTAATAAGAACACAAAAGCATGTAAATATACTACACAAATATACAAACATAATGTATTAGTACCAGATTAATATGACACACAGTGTAATGTATACACATTACCATATAAATTTACCCCTCCTCCCTTTTTACGGGCTATATATCATGTGACACTTATACAATACATTAAGGTATATATTCTACATAGCAGCTTTTTATTGGTCATCAAATCTAGTACGTGTGTGTATACATATACCTATATACTTACATACCTATATACTTATATACCAATATACCTATATACTTATATACTTACATACCTATCTACCTATATACCAATTAAATACACAAGCATAGTTTCCTGCAGTATAATTACTCTTAAATTTTTTTTATAAGATATGGATATAGTACAACAAAATAAACACCTATGTATGAATGAATGTAGGTACTAGCTATAAGACTATTATGCAATGTAGTAGTAAGTAGTAAGTAATAACTAACGGTTTAAATAATGTGTTGCAAAATAAATAGATTGTGGGGTAATAATACTATAGAGAAGGGTCGTGATCTAATAATTTTCTTATAGAAATGAATATAGGACATACGAACATGCATATACATATACCTACTTACTTACTTACCGACTTATATACATACAAATATACATACATACATACATACATATACACGTACATACATACATACACACATGCATACGACATACATACATACATTAATTAGCACCTATTCCCTATCTACCAATCCACACTACTTACGTGGTTCTAATCAGGTTCCTATAGGCTATCAGTCTTAGCCTATCCATGATGAGATAGAGACCACGATGAACAAAGACGTCCTCGTGATTGGCTAGGAGTTGGTTCAGGACACGAATATTACCCTGTCTGAGTATAGGTGTGAGTGTATATGTAATTACATACTACTATATTATATATTATTATACCATTATACTATTATATCACATGCTATGATACCACATAATAATAATAATAATAATAATAATAATAATAATAATAATAATAAAGGCAATAAAATAATAATAAAAAAGAATGAAAATGAAAATAAGAATCATACTAAAAATGTAATATATATACAAATACAATAGAATAAAAAGAATAAAAAATTAAATAAACAAGACAAGAATAATAAAATCACAAAGGAATATAAGAATATAATGTAAAATCAAAATAAAAACCAAGAAAAATTATAAAACAAAATACCTGACAGCCTTGGAAATCTCAACAAAGATTCCTAGTTTGTATTTCTTTAATAGACTTGCTGTGGGAGAGATGCCCTAAAGAAGGAAGAATAATGTTATGTTATAGTAGGATATGACATGTAATACTACACTATAGTATGGTGTATCATATTGTATTGTATAATATTATACTATACTATATTATATTATACTATGTTATACTATACTATACTATACTATACTATACTATACGATAA
>NAOQ01000053.1:62307-72678 GCA_002751075.1 Ichthyophonus hoferi | reverse complement strand
TATTGTATTGTATTGTATTGTATTGTATTGTATTGTATCGTATTGTATTGTATTGTATTGTATTGTATTGTATTGTATTGTACTGTATTGTATCGTATTGTATTGTATTGTATTGTATTGTATTGTATGGTATTGTATGGTATTATTGTATTATGATATTGTATTGTATTATTGTATTGTATTGTAATGTCAGGCGTTGCATTGTATTATATTATATTGTACTATATTATAGCATACTATATTGTATATATGTTGGTGTATTGTAATGCAGTGTATTGTAAGGTATTGTGTTATTTATATTATACTAAACTATACTCATTGCTATTCCTTACTTGTTATTAGAGTCCTGTGCTGCCTTCCTTATGGAGGCGGTTACCTGATATAGAACCAATAAGATGAGTATAAGGTAATACCATATAAAAATATTCTATATACTATGTATAGAAATAACCATAATATATTACATATACAAATACAGTTACATATATACCGCATTGATATTATTAATATATAGTATAATAGTATGTACGCTAGTATTATAGGATCATGGTATAATAGTATAATAGTATAATAGTATAATAGTATAGTAATATAATAGTATAATAGTATGTATACAGTATAATAGTATAAGAGTATATTAGTAGATATATAATATATTAGTATAATAGTGTGATAATACAGTATAATGGAATAATAATATATGTTAATATGTATAGAGTATGTATATTACAGACAGCATGATGGTTTTCATGATAGTAGAACAGCAATAGTATAACAGTATGTATGATAATATTCTAGTATGATAGTATATATATATATATAATATGATAGTATATATGATAATCTGATACCATACTAGTAAGCCTTTAAGCCTTATTATTTGTGATAATACCTTAGTAAGAATCTCAGCCCCAGGCATGTTGTTGTAGTACGATTAGACCAACTTAATATTATTGGATCTTGGTTACTATGGTAACGAATATAAACGCCTACTGGTATGCCACCTCTTTTGTTCGTTAAAAATACAAGAGTAGGATTTTTTATATTATATTATATTTTATTATATTGTATTATATTATATTGATATTATATATAATAATATTGTATAGTAATATATTATTAGATTTCATTAACTTTTAAAATATATATTTTATTTATATATAGTTTTAAAATATTTTAATTGTCTATGATCTATTGGTACTCAATTTTTAAATAACTTTAAAATACATTTAAAAATCCAAACTAGCGTAAGTAAGTTGGAGCCGCTGATGGTAAACAATGCAGTATAATTATTTTTGATCTTCAATTTTAATTTTGCATATATTTTTTATATGCGAATTACATACTCTAATCCGTACCCTGGCAATGACCTGCGGACTATGGTAGAAACAAAATTAGATGCCCGTCTCCAATCACACACTAGCTAATTTATACTATTCTAAACACGTTATGCGGTGAGACTGAACTCTGATTAAACTGTATACTTACATAAAATGGCATATAGGAATTACTCTCAAGCTAAATCATGATTATGTAGGTTTAATAGATAATCTCTACTATTTGATTAATAGTAGATAATAAATAAATAAAACATGTTACATTGTAATACAAATAAATAAATAAATAAGGAATCACTATAAGGGAGTACATAGGCTCCAATAGAACAAAGAATATAGCATAACAACACTATTTAAACAACCATAGTCAAAGAAATTATTATTTTAAATCTAACTTGACGTGATGACGGGCTAAATGATACTTCATATTCCTATTTAATTAAGTAATTGAGGAATCCCTATACTATTCTAAACATGTTATGCGGTGAGACTGAACTCTGATTGCACTGTATACTTAACATAAAATGGTATATAGGAATTACTCAAGCTGAATCATTATTATGTAGGTTTCATAGATGATCTCTACTATTTGATTAATGGTAGATAATAAATAAATAGAACATGTTGCATTGTAATACAAATAAATAAATAAATAAGGAATCACTTTAATGGAGTACACAGGCTCCAATAGAACAGAGAATATAGCATAACATAACACTATTTAGGCAGCCATAATCAAAGAAATCATTATTATAAACCCAACCTGACGTGGTGATGGGCTAAATGATTCTTCATATTCCTATTTAATTATTTAATTAAGGAGCCCCTATAATGTATTGGTCGTGTTTCAACAAATACTTCAACATATACAACAGTATTTAAATAACTAATAAAAGTCTCATTTTAAACTCAACGTGATGCAAGTTTTACGCAATAAAATATATTTCATATTCTATTGAAAATAATTAAGAAATCATATATAATATAATACCATTTAAACAATCAATAAAATCATTATTGTAAAACTAACTTTGTGTAACCTTTATATAATTATTTTAATATTAATTTATGTGATAACAGTGGGGCGTTCGCGGCCAGTGTGTCTCTCCAACTGGGTCAGTGACAGGGCAATCTCGACCAATGGCTTAAGGGCGTCCTGGGGATCTTGCTTGGTTAACTTGGGGTCCGCCTCATACTTCTCAACGTATACACGAACAGTAGCTCCACTACTACCTGTACCACTTAGACGGACGATGATGCGTGATTTATCAGTGAAGACTATGCGAAGTCCCTGTATGATTGGTGGAAAGATTGGGAATGGAGGGATAGAGTTAGAATTGATTGATTCTGTATAATTATAACTTTTACGGTATGCATGGTTATTACAGTAGTAGTTATGGTATATTAATTTATCTACTTACCTACATATATTATATAGGACTCTATGTAAACATATATTGGCTAACATAACATAACCCTAGTTATACACATACACACCCATACACACATACATACATACCTGGTTCTTACTCACAGACCCATCTATAGGATCAGTATAAGCAAAGTCGTCACAATGATCTATGACGTAATCACCCACTTTCTGACCATTTAACTGTCCGCTAACTATCTTATCTTTAAGCTCTCCGTACATTTTGTTGGCACCCTCGCTAGCACACTCTTCATAATCGTAGCGTGTAAAGAAGTTGCGTCCATATGTGCTCCAGTGTGCTTCTTGTAGTTCTTTGAGTGACTTGCCTGTACCAGCTACAATAGAAAGCCAGGCTGTAATAGGGGGAGAGGGCAGTTTAAAAGATGTTAAATGGGGTGGGCCAATAGGGTGCTACAGATGGTATATGATATATTAGGATATCACGTGATACATATACATACATATACATATACATACACTATAACATCCATATACATATACATGCATTATAGTAACATCCATATACATATACATACACTATAATAACATCCATATACATATACCTACCTAGTGCTGCCCATATTCCATCCTTCTCCCTTATATGGTTACTTCCTGTCCCAAAGGACTCCTCTCCACACACCCTCATCCTCCCTGCATCCATCAAGTTGCCAAAGAACTTCCACCCTGTAGGGGTCTCAAAGAACTCGACACCTAGCTTCTCGGCCACCCTAAGGAATAGGGTAGGGTAGGTAGGGTAAGGCTTGGGTAGGGTATGGTAGAATAGGAAAGGGTAGGTCGATATATAGAACCATATATAGACCACAGACATGCATGATAACTAACCTGTCGAGTGCCCCGCTGGTAGGCATAGACCTAGCTACTCCCTTAAGATCTCCCTTAAGATAAGGTATAAACTCGGTATTGGCAGCAATCACTGTATATTTTAAAGGGAAAATATAAGCGGTCGATTATAGGATTGTATATTGTTATAGTATATTATTATGTATTATATTAAGATAAGGCATAGACCGGGTAACGGCTGCTACTATTATATCATAGTATAATATATATATTCAAGTGGAGTACTATATAATAAAATAAGATAAAATAAGACAATATATAATATAACGTAGTATAATAGAATACAATATAGTATAATGTAATATAATATAGCATATAATAATATAATACTATAATATAATACTATGCTATACCAAATATGATATTATATATGGAAGGTTACTTACTGGCTACAGAGTCCGAAGGGTTGACAAAGCAATCGCGACCAAGAATCATATTACGATCCTATAGGTAGAAACATAGATTAATACATCATCATAGAGTATAGGATGGAAGAGGATAAGCATGTGTGATAAACTATAGTATTATGAAATATACATAATATATAATATATTATAATAATGCGTGACAGAATGTGAACTATTAATAGTCAAGCAAGCAATAAATTAACTAATTAAGTGGAAATACTTACACCATCGCCATCAAAGGCACATCCAAAGTCATACTTCCCAGTATCCATGGCAACTACCAAGTCCTTGGCATAGGTCAGGTTAGGATCGGGGTGAAGACCTGGGAATATTAATAATTATTTATTTTGATTAACTAATTAATATCAACTCCTATTCACTCATGTTTAATTGTTAAAGGTCATAATTTTATAATTTTAACTTACCACCGAAATCAGGGAGAGGCACACCATGTACGACAGATCCCTTGGGAGCACCCAGTAGAGTCTCAAAGATATAAGTGGCATAGGGTCCGGTGACTGTATGTGATAGGAAGGTATAATTACCATTAATTATGCTACTTGCTTAATAATAATTTTTCATTAACAGATTAATAAATGCAATTGACTCTAGAAGGCACTATGGAATTACATTTAAAACTACCCGACAAAATCATCTAGCCTTAAACAGGGTCTACTGTACCAACTCTTATAATACAATGCAAGAGTATAATAAGATCTTATCGAGTGGACATATAATAATAACAATAATAATAATAATATACTTACACACCCATATTAAACCAATTCACTTCCATATATAAAATAAAATAATTATACAAGTCATTCATCACATAGTATAGGCGGAAATACATTAAATTTCAAATATAAAATGTTAAACGGTCTATATAGCCCAATAGCATACCTCCATTAAGACAGTCAATGTTCATATGGAAGTCAGGGCGGCTAACAAGGCTTTTGATTAGTTCAAAGTCGTACAGTTCTTGGCACATTTCAACATAATCCACTACAGTATCTCTCACTTCAATAGTAATGTACTCAAATGACTGGATACCGACCTTGCTGATGTCAACCTGATTGGACCCGTTAATTAGTTAGTCATTAATTAAAATGTATGTATGTAGGCTAGGGTTCACAAACAATACATATATGTATACATATATAGCTATAATGTTCCGGAGTTAATTGGAACATTATCATTCATATATATATATAACTGAATATATATATATATACTAAAATAAGATAGTAATAGTAATACAATATAAAATATAAATATAATCCGAACTCATTCCACCATATATATTAAAATATATTAAAATTTTAAAACATACTTTTGGTAGGTCTAGCATTTTAAGAGTGCTAATCTTAAGTGATTCCTCATAGATACGCTCAGTAACCGCCTCGGGAGCAGGGCCTATTAACAGATACGGTAGAAATTTGATTAGAAAAATGTAATAACAATATAATATTTATAAAACTAGTAATATGTATAGACTTGTTTTAAGATTATAAATACGCCATAAACGGGAAGCTCGCTAGACAAGCATGTGTTTATGTATTTATGTGTTTATATATATATATATATATTAAACTTTTTAAAAAATTAAAATGCTGAATTGGTTGGATAAACACAACGTAAAGGTTATTCTACCTTGCTATATATTATATAAAGTATAAACAGTAGACTATACTATATTCCAATCTATTATATAAATTATGATACATTTAAAATCTTAATTTAAAATTTAAAAGTTATTGGCTTACCTCCATTGGTAATGTTGTACTTGATACCAAAGTCATTCTTAGGTCCTCCCGGATTATGACTGGCTGTGAGGATAAATCCACCTATCATACAGTGTGATGTCAATATGAGTCATAGGGAGAGAAAAGGACAGGTGGGCCTCTAGTATATTCTTTACTAATGACTGGCAGTACTGCTTAAAAAACTAAGATGATAGGTGGAAAAGTAATTAAACTTATTAAAGAAGGAACGTTATTGGATAAAAAGAAAAGATAAAAGTGGATGTGACCATAGAAAAATAATAATATACCATAACATAGTATAACATAGTATATACACCTACACAAACAGGCAGCTATACAAACACAAACCTACTTATGCCAATTAATTAGTTTCATAGTCGAGACTTCACATCATAATCTGTTGTCTATATCACGATCAGACAAAAGCCACATCTATTAACTTTAATGTTAATTATTGAACACCTATCACCTACTATAGATTTTAATTAACACATCAATCCCTTACCATAGGCCTTATCCTTGCGGATAATGCAGGAGGCAACAGGGGTAGACACTATCCCATCTAGACCTACTATGAACTTGCTAACACCAGCCGCTGCACCTATCTTAAAGATAATCTGGACAGTTTCATTGAGGAAATAGCGACCATCACCACCTACTACTAGGGTACAGCCTAGAAAAGGAAGAGGAAAGGAGAAGAAGAGGGGGAAGTGGCGGAGGAGGGGTTAGGACTAAACAACAGAACAATTACTACAAGGACTGGAATATAAATATGATAATAGGCTATAAAACAGACAATATTATAGTAGGTATTAATCTCTTAAATAACCCTAATGACCCTACAGTAGGCCTAATAATAATTCTACCTCTCAAAGTAATATAACATAATTATAATTAACTATTTGATGTGTAGGTGGTAAGAGAAGAAAGGGGACCTAAACTTAACAACACTTGGCTAAGCATTCATCAGGATTTGAAGATCAAAATATACAAGTATAAGTATAAGTCTATCTCCAACGCCTATCATCACCAATTATATATTAGATAATAAGAAGAATAAATAATTTGTAAATATAATATAATATGTATAAACCCATCTCATCCTTCTTCTCTCCCTCCATGTCCAACCTTGACAACGAATCCTGACACCTACCCTTCCATTCCTCTGCGGGTAGACTGTTGAACGTAGCCTGTACGAAATTTTCAGTGTAATGTTCCTGTTGAAACACTGTCACTTTCTTTCTTAGCCCAGAGGTACCAGGCTTCTGGCCCTCATAGGGCTTAGTAGGGACAGTACGAACATTAAATGTCATATTTCAATATTTATGTTAGAGAAAATAAAATTATTTCTCAACAAAATTGGTTTTCTAAATAATTCCATTTTCTTATATACTAGCGGAAAAACCAGTTCAGCTACTATATATATGATGTAATATGATTGGCAACAAGGTGCTTTTCCATAACATAATTACCTTTTATGGCTGAATTTAAGAATTTAAACCATTGTGCGTGATATTGGGCGAATAAATATTTATTGTGGGTTTGGGGGCACCACCTACTCGATCAGTGTTCTGCTAATCAATAATACTTAGTAGTGTGTCCATTGATTCATAAAATAATATTATAAAAATTATATAACAATATATAGATTTTTAAAAAAATAAATGTATGCTATCAGAAAATACACTAAATATAAATATCTTTAACTAGGCTCATGGAATTACAACATATTATCTTAAGGCAACCTATACTTTATCTAGTGGCCAATCATAGCCAATCATTTAATGATCTGTGACATATAGTATTACCTAATGTAAGTTATCAGTAATGTCTGGTTCAAGGAAAAATTCCAATAAAATACTCGAGATTACTCTATAAAACAAAGTATTGTGGTGGTTCATAAGTGATACCTATATATGTATTTATTTATTTATTTATTTATTTGTTTGTTTGTTTGTTTGTTTGTTTGTTTGTTTGTTTGTTTGTTTGTTTGTTTGTTTGTTTGTTGTTTGTTTTTATTTAAACATTTATTTTTCAATTTAAATATTTATTTGTTTATTTGTTTATGCTTATTTTATTTACTTATTTATTTATTTTCTTGTTTATTTATTTATTTTTTATTTGTTTGGTTATGTGTTAATTTATTTATTTATTTATTTATTTATTTATTTATTTATTTATTTATTTACATATAATATCGCCTGCATCGAGTTAAATTATCCATTCTAGAAGAATAACTAACAAACTTTAATAATCTCCTAACTACAGAGGAGGGAGAAATAGAATTTTTAAGATATTAAAGGTTAATTAAAAGAGATTATATGATTTTAAATAAAAATTAAAAAGAAAATTTATGCTTTTAGAATATCACAGAAAAAAAACAGTTATTGAAATAAACTGCCGCCCTAATAATGGTTGCATAAGTCGCTAACTTATTCTTAATAAGATGCTTATGATTGGATAAACCTTTATTGGATTAGAAAATAGTACCAATAATATTAAACATATAAGGTTACCCTTGATGCAATTCCTGGCCGAGTAGAAACAAGAACCTTTAATATCATAGGGTTATAAATAATAATCACCTAGGTCAGAGGATGACCCAATATATGACTATTACCTAATCAAGTTAATTCTTACATTCGAGGGCTTTTACGTGTGACTCATTACTTAATTAAAGATAGCGGAGTCCAATAGAAAGCACTTGGTATGGTACATGGCCAAAGGCACCTTATAAGCATTTCATTATTATTATTTTCCCCAAAAATAATACTATAAATAAATAAATACTAAAAAAAAAATTATGATATTATAATATTTAGATAACCCATTTAAATAGATATATATTGATTATTGGGATAGTAAACACATCAATAACCACAAAATATTGTGTCTGATTTGGAGCCATAGAGGAAGATCCGATTAGCTCCTTAGCAAGACTAATAAGGAGATATAATGAGAGTAACGCTGATTGCATGCACACATTAGTGAGATTATTCGGATACAAACAATATGCTAATTGGTCCATTAAACTAATTAGATATTTGATTGGTGAATATTATAAAAGGAATTTTTTAACTATACCTACAATAATAAAATAATGTAATAGTACAATAACATAATAATAAAATAGTACAATAATATGATAATATAATAATACAATGTTGAAAGATAATATGGATCTATTGGTTTATGTATATAATAGCACAATAATATGTAGGGTTTTCCTGGCTTTAACGACAGTTTCTCAAGCATTAACGACATTCGAGCTTTAACCACAATTTTCCCAAGCTTTAGCCACATTAAAGTATGAATATGATAATTTGGTTGGAAATTTATTCATAAAAAAATTTGTGGTAGTTTTTATAGCATAAAATTTATTCAATAATAGTTTCCTTTACTAAAGACCGACGTAAACACCCAAGGATTCTCATGTAATAACCATAACAATATTCTTCAGTTACTTCATTAAAACCATCTGAAATATACTTCAGCCGCTCAATTTTCATTATTTTCGCTACTCATGAAAATATTTTTCCTTACAGAAATAATATCTAAAGAAACTAAATAACTGCGAAAAAGTGGTAAAAAAAATCATTATTAAATTTTTCATGAGCTGATTTTCAGATTTTCAAAAAAATCATCATTTTCATACTTCAATGTTGCTAAAGCTTGGTAAAATGTGAGAAACTGACGTTAAAGCTAGGAAAATCCTTAATAATGCAACAGCACAATAATGCAATAATACAATAATGCAATAACACCATAATACAATACATAATGTAATGATAAAAGATAATATGAATCTATTGGTTTAGAAGTAGACGTTTAATTAGACTAGCAACATAAGTTGTACAGATTTGAGGAATTAAAAGCGATATTTTCATTTTAGTTAGACATTACTTACGAACCTTTCTCTCTTCCCAAAGGTTTCCATCAGCACTAATTTATTTTATTACTGATTAATTACCATCACTTTATGGATTCGTGTTGAATGATTCTAATATTAATTTGATTACGTGGGTTGATGGGATCAAAATTCGACCTCTTGTGATTGTGATGAAAATGGTGAGATTGTTTCATTGGTTAAGGTCATAATTGATCAAATATGATTTTGATCCGATCGTTGATATAATACGCAGAGCCCAGAGTTAGTCACATTGGCTATACAAAATATATTTTATTATACTAGTTATAAAAAGTCATATTCAGGAATTCAATTTATGCTCTTTATTTTTCAAATAATGTTTGAAGTTGCTAAAGAAATTAAAATAGATAATTCAGATGCTTTAACTTTAATAAAAGGCCATCAAGTTGAGTCGGGCGCTGCTTCTAAAAGTAACAATACTTTAACTAACTATGCATAACCATAATTAGATTACAATTGTTATGCAAGCAACATCTTACCACCATGAAACTAAATGTTTAAAATCCATCAATCAACAAAGAGAAATTTAGGAGAAGCTAGCCAGAGTTTTAGCTTAACAAAAATTGTTAGACATAACTCAATACAGGCGATACCATTTTTATTTACAAAACTTAAAAATAAATGATACATTGCAGAGTAAAAA
>NAOQ01000053.1:46752-59525 GCA_002751075.1 Ichthyophonus hoferi | reverse complement strand
GGAATCCTCACAGGGCTTGCCGTCAAAAGTCATGCCGCCGGTACAGTAAGTTCCCCATGGTTGACTAGCGGCCTCTACGTATTCAGGCATAGTATTATTGGCAAGCTCCCATCCCATGGGAATCTTCATGGCAACATTTTGACAGCAATTGTCACATGTACCTTCAGGGGTGTTTGACAAGTACGCTTGGTCGGCAGGTGTATTGTCAAGGACAGCATAGTGGTGCTCCTGGCTGTCTTTGGTAACCTTGTATACGTTGGTTATGTTTGTTTCTTGAGTCCATGTGCTGGTGCGCTCACTTTTTCTGCTGACCATCACTGCACCACACATCCCAACGTTCAAGGATACCAGTTCTTTGTTATCTACGCTGACTCTTACCAGCATATCAGACTTGCATGCAGCTGTCTTCCAACGGTAAGCATAGCCTTGACCTGATGCTGTGACTTTACAAAGATACTTGAAAGGGAATCGAGGAGAGATCATGACGGCATGGGTATCCTGATTGTCAGCAGCTACCTCCCACCCGTCCGTGAGCTCGTAAAAAAGAGAATCACAGCGACTTTCCTCTTTGTCCGTGGGCAGAGCGTTGTCCACCATAGCATAATCTCGGCCCTTAAATGTAATCAGGTTAGTAATGGGTACGGTTACATGAGACTTCCTTTCCACGGGGGCAGAGTCATCCTTTTTTATAAGGATGCGACTAGGTACAGAGACATTGGATATTATACCAAGATTCTCGACAATAACAGCCTGACCCGTAATAACGTTTAGAATATGGTTAAGTGCAACATTTTGAAGAACAAGATACTCAGAGCCAAAGTTGTACAACTGAATGGCGGTCCTAGCGTCTGAACTATCCTCGGCAATTGACCAGCCTACCGGCAGTTTGGCGTAAAATTTATTGCTCCTGTAGTCATCGTTGGGTGAATGTTCCCAAGCATCGTCCAAAGTAGCATACGTACTGGTGTGTATAGTTACCGTGTGAAGGGGCTGAGCTCGCTTGGGGTCGGTGATAGCAGCATCTGACAAGGCTAACTAAAGGGCTAAAAAGCTTATGTGTCGAACAGACATTTTTATTTTATTACTATTGTTTTCTTTTTAATATAACTGATAATATGGAAACTAAATACGCTCCCTTTTATCCTTTTCCAACCTTTGCCTATCGTGATTGTTAATTGTAGCTGTGTTCGCTAACGTAAATGAGAGTAATTATCAAGTCCCTACTGGCTATTACAATTCACAGAAGTTTTTTGGCCCATTACAATTGTTTGATTATATGTCAGTCTAACACAATTACACCTTCATTAGAATGATCACCTTGGATTGCTATCTAACACCAATTGATTAAACTATTTTTTCATGTCACATACGCAATAATAATTGCTAGTAATATTAAATACTTATAGCTATATAAAGAAATACCCAAATTAATTAAACATTTCGGCTCCAACGCCGTTGTATGTGGGTCGGAAACAGATTCTTGGTTATCCTCTGTATTTTTATATATAGCCAGTGCTTTCAAAAGCCAGTAGCATGCGGTATATGATCATTATTCAAATGATGGTTAGTTTACGAGTAACTTACCTATCAATATAGGTTTCGTATGTATCTCACGTATGTTTCTATTTGTTATTTATTAATATTGGTGAATGGTTCAAAGCTCTCAATCCGCCTTATTAAAAAAAAAACTCACCAAGAGTTATGGAAGGGGAGTATTCGATGAACTATAAATAAAGACACGCGAGCCGATCCAGAGGGTGACGGTACATACACCAAACACGGTCCCACGCTTTTCTTTCATCAGGGTATAATACAACTTTGAACAATATTATTACAATTTATAATTAAATTATGACGGCGTGTCTAATCCCTGAAACACCCAAGCTTTTGTTTCACATGTTCTATAAGATCGCGGCATCAACAACATCAGTAGCTCGAAATTAAAAGAAACTTTAGTTAATATGGGATTGGTTCTAATTGTATTCATTAACCAATCTCGACTTTCAAAAAAAAAATCTTAGTTAGCTAATCCATTAATGTATATGTTCGCATACTATGTATCGACAAATCAATTTAACCTAGTTTAGAAAGTTATGCAATTAATGCTCAGATTTATTATATGAATTGATTGAATTGTCAGCATTATAGAAATAAACACTAAAACCAGTAATAAGCAAATATAATATACCATATATAAAATAGAAATAAAAGAATGAGCCATAACAGTGCAGTTAGCGGAACGGTTATAAGTAGTTTAGACAAAACACAGATATTCTTATTAGCTAACACAACTCATAAAAGATCACGGAGACTCATTATTTTAGAGTAACTACCTGGAATAACTATATAACTTTATAAAAATGATATATATTATTTACTAGACTCAATTTCCTATATATTAACTAAATAATATCTTATTATTTAAAATTTAAAATTAATCTTTATAAAAATACTTTATATATATAATATATATAAAGATAGGCAATTGACCACTGCTTTATATTTTGTCACTATCCAGCTTACTATTGCAAATAAACAGTCAGCTGACATTAATAAAATTAGAAGTAGCTATTGGGAAAGTTGTTACCTCATACTCAGAACACAATAAGACTATAAACGAGACTTATAGTTAAGGGTCTCGTATAATAAAATAATTTAAAGATTCAATTGGTGAACTAGTTATTGGTGGTGCTTTCAACCGTTTTCAGTCATAATTTACTAACGCTCCAAAAAAAGCCTATTAGCCAAACTGAAATTTGTGGTTCTTTATAAAGCTGGATTAAGATATTCTCTAGCCCTTAAAAATCCCAACTATAAGGGAATAAAAAACTAACTGGAGACCCTGAGCCTGTGAATAAGCCCCTAGAATTACTACAGATTGCTATAGATGTCAACTGATAATTACAAAAAAAAATTGTTAAATATAAACAACTAGTTAGAGGATATTAAAGGTAATGACGTTTATTTTTTATCAATTATAAAGTGACTATAAATCTATTGGCTTGCATAAGTGAACGTCTAATTAATCTAGCAATTAATTTGAAATGTGTTTAATGACTTAAGTGTTTTTATTTTATTTACATATTTTTTATTAGCCGTTCCCTCATCAGTCAGGGTTTTCAACAGCACTCCTTTAATTGCTTACTAATTAATTACTATTTTTGTTGATTTATAGCGACTGATCTTAATATTAATAAATTATGAGAGTTTCTAGGTCAGGAATCAATCCCTTATTTTAATTATAATAATGAGATTAATTTAGTCTGTCATGGCTGATAAAATATAATTTTTATCCAAGCAATGATATGTTTTGATAACAGCTGATCCATAATTGTATTTTAACAGTATTATCTTTAATTTAGAAATTTTACAACTCATCAGTAATAACGTTCTTAATATTATATTAGTTATTTACATGTTAGGATCTAGTTCTGAGAGAGTATCCGGGGCTTAGTTGTATAATGCTGAGTTATTTTTTAGAGAGTATTAGACAAATTCACAGGCTTTCTCCCTTTTCCTTATGGAGACATTTTACCAATCAGGAAATTATCCATAACAATAATATTAAACTTAAACTAACGTTTCACTACTTTCTAGATACATTATAGCAATCTGTGATAGTTCTAGTGATTTTTCCATAAGATTAGGGTCTCTAATTGGTTTTTTATTCTTAGATAAATGTGTTTTTCTGTGTGCTGAAAAGTATCTTGATCCAGTTATTGGAAACTAACCCGTTCTTGTTATAGTTTATTTGCTGCCTCAAAGCAGCCTGTGGAAACACCCCTCTTATGGTCGTTACTACATTTATATTTATGCATGATATACATGACTGCAACCAATGCAAAGATAGTACATTGAGTCACTAACATATCCTATTGGGAATATATGGTAGCTGTAATAGTTATCACTTTGAATATATTCAATGGTGTCAAAAATGGGAGATTTTGCTAAACAGATATTGTGCACAAATCATATGATTGGGTTTCAATTTGTGCATATACCTATATAATTGGGTATCACTGAGTTTTACTCAGTAGTTAATAAATTTTTATACAACTCTGTAATATTTACTAAGGATTCCAAATAACTGCAAATTAACAAGATGATAAATTATGTTACCATAGCTTATGTATGATTGCATATATTAAATATATTAAGAATCAAAAAATAGTAATCTATACTCTCTGCAAGAGTATTTGTAATTTTTAACTGTTACCAGTAGTCTATATATTTTTTTCCAAACGTAACTACGTAAACAACACAGGTAAAGTAACCATAACATAATTATCCAATTCATTAGTATATATTCTAAACTATTCTACATATATGAACCATTGTATAGTTGAAATAGGGTTGCTAGGTTTGTTCACAATGTAGCTTACCACCTGATATGCACGTGTCATTGTTAGGCTAATGGGTTAAAATAAAGACAAGGTATGTGATTGATGGGGAATAAAATTTGTATTGATATTAATGAGCTCCGTTTGGCAAACGTTGTCAAGTAGTCTGCAGGCAAAAGCTCTTTTTAACATTTACAAAGAGTTCCTATCAAATTTAACCAGGACGGAGCGTCTTTTCTTTTTTTTAGTAATAAGCGAATATATTAACAATAATTTTTTTAAAAATGAACTGTAAAAGATCAATAAATGCTTTGGTTCTAAAATCGTACTTCTCCTATTTTTTTTTTGTTTCAACTGGAATTTCATAACTACATATAAAAACAATATTGCTTGAAAACATGTTTAAAAGAACCCATAAGATAATATAATATACATCTGATTCAATTTTATATTGATTAATGATGTGTAAAAATTAAATAGCTGTGACTTGGTCGACTATTTGTACCAATAGCTAATTAGATCGGTGTTTATTCAATTATTTTTAATTTGATTATAATTAAAAAAGGCTTATCATGTAATAAATTAAAATTAACCTAATCCAATAGGATTAGTGTGATGTATTTCTCTAATTAGGACAGAACTTAACATATAATTTTGTCTCCCTCATTTGAATTACTAATTACTAATTAATTATAATTGGTATGAAAAAGCCATAACTATTGTTTAGATTAAGCTCACATAGATTTTATACGGCATTACGGCATGGTATGGTATAGTTTAGTATACTAAAGTATAGCAAAGTATAGTATAGTGTAATCCTACAGAAGCAACACTATGATCAATTAAATCTCATAATCTATTTTAAAAACAATTGAACACTATTCTGTGTAGTTATTCTATTTATAGACGCATTATAATTAATTAATTAATTATACTTGGTTTATTTTTTATAATTTCAGCTCATCCAACTGGATATCGTTGGCTGGATTACCCACCATAGCCAATGACATTTTACTACTAAAGATTTCTTTAGCCACCTAAAGGGTGAAAAGGAGAAGGAAGTTAATATAGGGAAAGAATAAAAGAATAGTAGTCGGAAAGGATAGGAGAGGATAGGATAAGGTAAGGTAGGTAGGGTAAGGTAGGTAGAGTAAGGTAGGGTAGAGTAAGGTGGGGTAGGGCAAGACAGGACAGGATGGAACAGAATAGTATAGGATAGGGTAATAGAGCAAAATAGGACTGGGTAGGACAAGGTAGGATAGAATAGGTTATAACAGAATAAGAGGAAAGATAATAGGATAAGATATAATAGAGTAAAATAATATAAGATAGAGTAGCGTAGGATACTATAGGAGGAGGGAGCACAGAATATGATAATAAAACAGAATATGATATAGTAAGGAAGGATAGGATAGAATAGCATAGTATAGTATAATATAGTATAGTACAATATAATCCAATAGAGCATACCATATCATATTATATCATATTATAGCATATTGTACCATATTATACTAGAGTATATTAGAATATACTCTATAGTATACACTATGTTATTCTATTTTCTTATATAATCCCCCTATCCTTATCCTTACCTTTACCCCTACCCCTACCCTTACCTCAACCCATACTCACCTCATTAACATCATCAACGGTAATCTTATCTATCTCATTAGCAATGTGTCCTGGAGATTTAAATTGACCATTAACCCACATCTGATTAACCATATCTTCTAAATGTCCCTCTCCCTCTGCCTGTTGTAGTAAAGATGTTTTGTATAGAGCCTTACCTCGAACAACATCACTGGTTGTGACACCCTGTAGGGGTAATTGGATAGATAGTGTAAGGTAGATAAGGTAGAGAGGGTAGGGTATGTATGGGTTAAATAAAGAGTGTGAGGAAATAGATGAAAAGAGGAACAAAAAGGAAAGAGAAATAGTGTGTGTGTGTGTGTGTGTGTGAAAGGAAGAAAGAGAGAAAAATATTATAAGTATGTTTATATAGGTTGCATTATAGTATTGGTATGATAATATAGTAAGCAATACTCTAGTTGATAAATTATATTCTATATTCATGTAGTTAGCATGGTTTATTACAGTAATTAGTATAGTGTATTATAATAATTAATATAATATAATATAGTAATATTTAGTAAAACAATATATATATAATAAAAGTTTTTTATTCAACCCAATTTAGATAAGCCTGTAATTAATTTATTTATTTTGTTATTTGCCTTTTATAGAAAAAAGAGAGAGAAATAGGAATAGATAGAAAGACCTTACGTTAGTTTTTATGGAAGCCAATACACTTTTAGCTTCGCACATTAAGGTCTTGATGTCACTGGTTGGCGCCGCACCCACAATACCAAATAAACCATTGTTATGATAGCTAGTGCTGAATGCACTGAGATGATAGGGACTGGCGATTGGCTTAGATAAACTATAAATATGAAGAGTGTGTAGATTGGTTAGGAGGAAAGGGAGGGATGAAGGGGAGGACTTAAATTAATATGGTCTGTTCACATGTGTAATATATGCTTAAGCTTAAGATGGTATAATACCTTTTTATTATTTACTATCCACCATTAATCAATATTAAGTATTATTATTATTATTATTATTACTATTACTATCATTATTAGTAATGCTATTAGTATTTTGACTATTATTATGTTCACTATTATTATTATTATTATTATTAAACCCACCCATCCAATAAACGGCCAGGGGCAGGGGACCAAAGTGACACTGAATTGGTTGTAAGGATATTTAAAAGTACTCCAGCAGCCAATCGATGGGGAGATACTAATGACACCCCATTAAAACCTAGGATAACGTAATCATGACTAGTCAAGGCATCTAAAATGAAGGATTGCCCCCCCTGAAATGGAAGAAATGTGTGTGTCAAATATATATCATAGATAAAGTAATAATAGATAGTCTTAGTTAATTTTAATTAATTAATTATATTTTTTTAATAATTGTAAATTATTACAATCTAATATTGACTAGCTTGATAATTAGTCCACATTAAATAAAAACACATCAATCCAATTGGTTTATATAAAATATTATATATTCCAATAAAGTACATATATTACCTTATAAATACTAGCACTAGGCATACTAGATGCAGCTTTGTCCAATGAGAAGGCCTCCCTAACAAGACTCTCTAATTGGTCGGGATCCACTCCTGATTAACGATTGGGTCAGGTGGTTTAATTTTACCAGTAATTAAATAGTTTTATATGGTATATATATTTAAATACACAACAGAATATAATATATACTATCATACATATTATCATACGTACTATTATAACAATTGTCATACATGCTATCATACATACATACATGCAGTTGCCAGTACCGTATTATTAGTTGTATAATTATCTTACACATCATAAAAACATAAATGAATACATACATATATACTATCATACTATCATAAACCTATACTTACCCACAGCGGCCAGCACTGTATTAGTAGTAGTATAATTATCATTAACAAACTCAGTGACTTGCTCTGGAGTTATTTGGTTTAATCTATTCTGGCTGGCTATTACAGGTAGAGAAAGGGTCCCTTGGAAGGATACCTGGTGGATTCCTTCAACCGCCTATTGGATACATTAAATGTTTTTAGAAGATGTGTTAAGATGGTTTTATTATTTAGTGGGTATATGGTAGTAATTATAATGGAAGATATAGTTTAGGGTAGAATATGGTAGGATATGGTATTACATTATACTATATTATTTTATTTCATTTTACATATTTTATATTATATTATATTATATTATATTATATTATATTATATTATATTATATTATATTATATTATTTTATTTTATTTTATATAATATTGTACTATATTATACTAAATTATAATAAATTAAGTTATATCATATATATAAGATTAGCTTGAAATCTCAATTAATCTTAATAAATCTTAATAGATCTTGATAAATTTTAATAAATCTTGGTTAATTTTAATTAAAGTTAATTAATGTTAATTAACTCTAATTCCTAAAAATTAGGTTCCCAACGTGTTTTTTAGAAATTTATAAACTTTATAATATTTAAATTAAAAACTATTAATACCCTTGCTAATGTTACTTAACCTTAATTAGCCTTAGTTAACCCTTGCTATCACTATTGGGTCTTCATTAATGCCAATCAATTTTAATTAAATCTCCCGATGTAAAGGATCAATAGCCAAGGAGTTTGTCTTATTCCAATTTCCTTATTAATCCTAATTATTCTCAGCTAATTGCAATTCACACCAATTAACTTTAATTAACCTTAATTAACCCTGATTGCCACGATACTGTATGGCTTTCTCCTTTATTAATCCTAATCCTTTTAAACTAACCCTAATTCACGCCAATTAACCTTAGCTAACCTCAAGTAACCCTGGTTACCACTATACTCCATGACCATCTCCCCTGCTAACCCTAGTTATGTTAAAATAAACTTAATTCCCACTAATTAACCTTGATTAACACTGGTTACCACTATTCTCTATCACCTTCTTCCCTACTAATTTTAATTATTTTAAATTAACCCTAATCCACACTAATTTAATCTTAATTGGTTGATTTTGGTTACCATAGCATTGCCAGCTCTGAGTTTAATTATGATTAAAATATTTTTAAAATAATTTAATCTATTTATATTTACCTTTATAAGACCATAATTAATGTTAATTCAATTTAATTAACCCACCTGATATAAAGGATCAGCAGCCAATAATGTGGTCTCATATTCCAACTCCTTTTGTGCCTGTTTCAACTCCCACAGGAATGGAGTGCTACGACACATGAGCTCCTCGGCCAATAACCCCACTAGGCGTGGTCTATTAAATTTTAATTTTTAATGGCCATACATAATTGGTAGTGCTATGACATATGAATTACTTGGCCAATAACCCTACTAGGAATGGTCCTCTAAAAACAAAATCCATATTGGCTACACATAATTGGTAAGGACAAAGATATGTGTATATTGGGCAAAAGGCAGTGATTCTGATTATATTTTAAAATACATTTAAAAACATAACCATTGAGAATTAAGATTAAAAACTTAAAAATAACCCAAGCACTGCTTCTTCTAATTTGGAATGTCTATAATAATGTAATGTACTTGATTCCTTCAAGTAAAGGTTAGCCAAACATAGAAAACAAAATATGTAAAATATAAATATACAAAGTATTAATTGAATATTAAAAATCAATAAATGAATAAGCATTAAAAGTATAATTGAAAGAGAACCATTAGTAAATGCAAACTAAAACTAATATTAAACAATGACAATTATTAAATAGACATTAAAAACTAAATGAACATTGAAAACTAAAATTACTGATTGCTTATTATAAACAAGAAGACCAATACAGACAGAATCGATTGTATATACCAATCAATGTTATTAAAAGTAAAGATATAACTTTTATTGTTAATATACAAGGACATTAAATTCACCCACATACATACATATATACATACATATATATCTACATAAATATACAGAGAAACATTCATTAAACTACAGAATTTAAACAATACCTTTACAAAATCCTTAATATCTTGAATTGTCTAGAAAAATTAAAATTAAAATATAAAAATTAGTAAATTAATAATTTTAATTTTAAATTTTAAATTTAAAGTTTAAAAAAAACATACATATAGTCTCTATTAGCCTGGACTGTCAAAATAATGTTCTCCCTAGATGTGGTGGCAATTAAATCCCCTCCAATACGTTCAATTTCACGGCCTAAGGCTAGCTGAGTATGTAGAGGTGTGCTCTGATAGGGGATAAAGAGAGAGAAAGAAGAAAAGAGGAAGTGCGAGAGAAAGAAATAAAAAGCGAAGGAAGTGGAAAGATGGAAAAACAGAGAAAGTAGTATTACTATTACTGCAATCTATTTATTGGCCAATAATCAAAACCTCTTCTTCCCACATATTAAAATTTATTTTCCATTACTAGCCAAGAATAAGATGTAGTAGCTTAAAGAAAAGAAAGCAGATTGAAAGCTCCAATTTAATGATAATGATCAATTAAAGTATTGAAAATGGTTGAAGAGTATTTAATGGCTCCTTGTTTCAATAAAAACTACTTATTGGTTTATTATAACGATTTTTATAAGTTAAGTGCTATATTAAAATAAATATAAAAGAATAACAATGGAAAGATTGCATGTAACGTGATTTGAAATTTTAAACACCAAATAATACTAGATTGGAAATATAATACCCAAATTGTACGAATTATTACATATATATTAAATTTTAATTAAAATGTAACATGACAATAATATATTATAATATTACATTAAGTTAATTAATACTATTAAATACATATATACATACATAACCTCTTTTTTCTTACCTACTATGTCATGTCTACTTTATATGTCATCTATCTATATAGTCATACATGCACGCATACATATACATGTATATTTATATAAATTTCCCTACGTCATACCTACCTTATATGCCATTCTTCTCGCTACACTAGCTACCCCCAGGTTAGTACAATTTTCATATTTAGATCCAGCCCCTTTTATTGGTTAATAAGGGGTTAGCACGACCCTCTGTACTGTATATCTTATATCTTATAGTACTTGTTATTATTAGTGTAATGTATATTATATATTATATATATAGTCTATATAGTACATATAGTATATATAGGGCATATAGTATACTTAGTACCTATATAATATATAGTATGGTGTATATATTACATATAGTCTATATAGCATAGTATATATAATACATATAGTGTATATAGTATAGTATATATGGTTTGGTATAGATAGTACTTACAATACTTATAGTATATATGATACCTATAGTAAATATAGTATATAAAGTACATGTAGTACATATACTATATATAATATATATAGAGTATATATAATACTTATAGTATAGATAGGGTTAACACAACCCTCTGTATCATATATCATATTTTATATTTTATATTACTTATCATTGCAGTTGTGTAATATAGAGTTATGGTTGGTTGTATATTAATATAATAGGATAATATAGAGTGGTATTATTATCATTATTCTACGATTATATTCTTGTGATCCTATCATACCGCTATACTAATATACTATTATACTGATAAATTATTACAGTATTATATTATTATACCATTACACTATTATATTATTATATTGTTATACTGTTATATTGTTATATTGTTATACTAACATACTATTATACTACTATATTATCATACTATTATATATAATGGCGTAATATTATTAATTATACTACCACATTAGGGTCCTATTATCCTACTATCATACTACCACAGTACTATATTACTATATCATTATGCTTTTATACCACTATATTATCATACTATCATATCATTATACTACTATATCACCGTACTGCACTACTATACTATTATGTACACATATACTTATATGTATACCCTTTTACCTTCCTATACTACTATATACTATTATACTATTATATTATTATACCATTATATTATTATATTATTATATGATTATATTATTATACTATTATATTTTTATACTATTATACTATCATACTATCATACTATTACACTACTAGTCTATCATACTATTATATTCCTATATCACCATACTATATATATTGTCATACATATACATATACCTACACCCTTTTGCCTACCTATATCTATACATATGTACTTACCTATCATTAAAGTCATTTTTGCAGTGGGATCACGTGTCTCATGGGCAGCCAATCTTAACCCGTTCTCCATAGTGATAATCTTAGGTGGGCCAATAGTATTTGACTCTGGGCGAAGGGTAACTCCGGGATATTTTTCACGCAAAAAGACCTCGGGGTAGGTCGTATATAACCTCTATATATATAATAATAAAATAATATAAGGGTAGGATAGAGTATAATAAGACAGGATAAGGGTATATAATGGTAGGATAGTGCTATACAACCTCCAGGTGTATAATAGAAAAATAGTATAATAGCGTACGGTTAGGGGTAGGATGATGTAAGGGGGTAAAATAGTAAAATATTGTGGTATAGGGGTCAATATTATTAAAGTGGTTAGGGTTTAATGCAACTTTAACAATTGCAAATAATATTAAGAAATTTTGAAAAATTAAAAAATAATAAAAATAGTAGTAGCAAGCTAATAATAATGCCACTACTAATAATATCAATCATAATCATAATAATAATGAATCCAAAACAACAGGAGAATGGTAGAAGAATATAATAGTATAATAGTATAATAGAACAATAGTCAAACAATATAAAAATCGAATAGTATTATAGTATAATAGTGCAACAATATAATAATATAATAGAATAATAGCATAATAGAATAATACCATAATACTATAATACTATAACGTAAAATTGTATCATAGTATAATGATATAAAAATACAATA
>NAOQ01000053.1:13755-29898 GCA_002751075.1 Ichthyophonus hoferi | reverse complement strand
TCAGTTTTATTTTGGTTTTACCTGTGCAACAATATGAGGTTTGACCTCTACATATGAAGCACTGGTTAAATATCCTCTAAAGCTTAACTTACCACTAGATTGGTTTTCTAATATCTATTATTGTTTTAATTCACATTCAAAAGAAATGAATGAAAGAAATAAACGTCAGGAAAATTACTATGAGCGTCTATATATAAACAATAAGATTTTTGACCATGATAAAAATATCTATTATTAAATGTCATATTACTAAAATGATGAACTTTGCATAAAAGTTATTACTGCTATTTAACTAAAATCATAGCTCTAAGTAGCGTGACGTTTTTAACCTGCATATGTTCTTATTAAAGATATGAAAGAATTTTAAAATGCCATTATCTATTTTTAATTCTACTTTATCTTTCAATTCATCAACGTCAGTTACTACTGGTTATACATCTGATATGAGTGAAATGCCAGTTCGACTAAGTGGAGTCAAACCTATTCTCAATCTTTTTTGGGGATCATTAATTGATAATGATGCTCTGCCTGTGTTGATGGACCCCAGTGTGAGGATAAAATGTGCACTGTATTGGTTTGTATTCCTTAGGATGTTTTCTGTTTGTTCGCTAGAAGAATCGCTAGACATCGTTTACTATGTAGTGTTTTAATTAAATAGAGACTAATGATTATTGGTCGCTATATAAAAGTCGTGTATTGTGACCTAGCCTGTTCCGAATACTAGCACATATAACATTCTTTTGTACTTAAGGTCTTTCACTAGCTAAGAGTTTAATCATAATTGATCTGAATCCGTTCCTGATTGGTTCAAAATCTCTTTTATTAGCGCTATGGTATGTTTCTAAATTTTTAACTATGTACCTAATACAGTTACTAAGAAAGCATTTCTATTTTGTTAGCTTATTGAACGTAGAAATTTGTATATAATGATCATAATAATATGTATGTTTGTGTAATACAGTATATGCATTGCTTGAGTGCCAGACATGCAATCATTCCAGTTGTTCTTGGTGCTCTAGAATTATAAGAATATTAAGAAGTATTTAATGAGATTGTTTAATCAGAAATACTAGATTGTGATTTTTGATTAGAAATTCTGGTTGTAACACCTCTTTGCATATAGTATGTGATGCATGGCGGGCGGGAAGAACTGAAGGTCATACATTCTCATTTGTTTATTGCCCTTCCTGTAGTTGGTAGGGTTCATGGCCTTCGTCAAACAATCAACCGTCATTTTTTCTGTGGGACAAGAGGTAGCATCTATCTCCCTGTTTTCTATACAGTCTCAGATGTACCAATACTTTACCTAAACATGTCTTATACCTCTCAGGACACAATTTTTCCCTGCAAGTCTTATAGCCGATTGGTTGTCAACGTACAGCTTCACGCATCTTGTATCAATGAGCAAGCAGTTCAAAAGAAAAACCAAGCAAGTGATTTGTTGACAAATAGTTGACATAGCTATATACTTGCTTTTACTGATGGAAAAGGCTGTGATGCTCTGTCTCTTAGAAAGCAAATTGATGTACCTTCCTGCCAGGTAAATTATTTATAGTGGAGTACTTCAAGATGTGTGCGGATCAGCTGCAAAGTTTTAGAAATTGCAAGGGATTTCCCAGATGGCCATTGTGGGTTCTCCTGTATATTGAGTGAGGTAGCTTACTGCAAACTGGCAATCAGGTCAACCGGACATGTGATTCATAATCAGCATCCAATCAATGTTTGATAAATGATGACGAATGTTTTATTGGTACTAGCAGCCTCCTTGATGTGCTCCAGAAGAATTGGAGAGTAAGTTGGGCGGCAATGCACCTGGCCATAGGACTTAACTAGGTCCCGAGTGCAGCTGACCTGGAATAATTTGATGTTGTCGTTGCATTTTGGATAGAGTAGCCTAGGAAACCAGTAGGCCAACCTTTGTATTTTATTGGGAATTTTTTATAGAATGCCTTGATAAATGCCTCCCTGTTAGTTAGATCTTCTGACGCAATGAGTACATTATCAACGTAACAGCATAAGACAAGGAAATGACCACTTGCATAGGAAATGTAAAGGCAGGGTACATGTTTTAAGTCTTTAGAAATTCATTCAGGGTCTGATTCCACCATAGACCACTCACATGAAGTCCGTAGAGGCACTTGGAAAATTTACGTATCCAATTTGGGTGAACAGTGTCTTCCATCATGAGAGGCTACAGCATGTAAGCAAGATTGTCTAATGGGGCACGTAAGTATACAGAACAGATGTCAAGTTGAGTCAATTTACACTGGCATGCAATAGTGATGACAATAAGGATCTGGATGGTTACAAAACTAGCAAGTGGGGAAGAAATGTTGAAGTCCTTGTTCTTCACTTCTGTACTTTCCTGAGCATAGAGTGTGGCTTTATTTTTAAGTAACAATACCGTTGTTGATATTTTTTTTTTTTGTGACATACCCATAGATTTCAATGTATAGTAATCTCTTTGGGGATTTAGCTTGATGATATGACGGTTCAGATCTGGAATTGTTTAATGGAATTAAGCCCCATGTGCATGGTGGTAATCCGTATCGTTTTTTCATGGTATCATTTTACATCTTTATAGTTCTTTGGATTGACTACTCCAGGTATATTTGGAGTTGAGACAATGACGGCAAAAATAGTAGTGTATTGACTTGTCATAAATATATGTTTGCTGTATTGATGTCCAGATCGTATTGTTGATGGTGCATAGTGATGTTTGGTGCAGAATAGGCTGTTTGTGTTTTCCTCAGTTAATTTATACACACACTCTCTCTTGTCAGAAAGTACAAATTGAAAAACCAGCATAAAAACTGGAAGAGTAAGAGGTGGGGAAGGAGTTGAAATAGAGGGAGGTTCATTTGGAATGAATTTTCTCTAAAATATATAGTCTTCATAGTCCGTAAAAGTGGGTGACACAAAGATAGTGTTTTTATCAGGTGGTGAGAATGTTATCATTAACGCTGACATAGGGACATCAATAGATATTAGCAATGCTATGGGATTAGATGCAACTGTAAATGGGTCGCTGTTAAGTGTTGACATAAAATGAGTAACCGGAAAAACATTTTCGAGAAAAATGCAACTGTAATATATGGAAGTCTATTAAATTTTCCAATAGAGAATGATATAACCATCCATGATGTCAAAATATCCGAGAAGGTAACCTTTGCAGCTGTGTATGGTAAATTTGGAAAAACAATTTGCAAGATCTGTGCAGGGATAGAGTTTACAATCAAACATCCATGGAGAGTAAACTGGAGCATGTGTGGTATGCCACAATATATAAGGAGTTTGTCCAGTAGTAAGGGTCGCAGTAGGTGTGAGGTTGTGTGCATACATAACTGTACGCATGAACAATCCCAGAAGTGATGCAGGGAAAAAGCTGTATTCATGGCAGTGTGAGTCATGGTAATAACGTGACAATTAAATGTTTTGAAATGCTATAAAATTATGTTGCATATGGAAGGGTGGATTTGCGTTGAATATTCAATTTCCGAAGTTGAGAAACAAAGGTGGAAAATGTGTATTCAGTCCCCTGGTCTTTATATAATGTGGAGATGTTAATGGGTGTATGTTTAGCATGTGTTACTTCCATGTAAACATAGAAATAGTGCAGAATATTGTTTTTGCGTTTTATGCAAAACACTGTGGTGAAATATGTGGAGTCATCCATAAAAAGGACAAGACAGCGGAAACCATCAAAGAAGACTGAGAGAAAACCCATAACATCTTTGTAAATGGTCTCCAGTGGGCATAAATCTCTTGATTGGTATGGAGGGAATAAGCTTACAATGATTTAATTGGCAACATATGCATCACATTTGGCAATTTGTTTTCCTGTTGTGATTCTCTAAAGGCTAAGAGCATTGTGCAGGTGCTTTAGGGAGCAGTGCATAAGTTAGGAGTGCCAGATCACATTGGACTTACAAAAATTGCAAACCATACAGCGTGAAATAAGTGAGTGAGAGAGTTACACTATAGTATGAAGGTGTCCAACCAGGTCACTACAGTGGTTATGGTGTAGTTTTGCTTTGGATATTGTATGATGTAGTGACTCAGGAAATCGGTTGTGGCACAGTCCGAATTGTAGAAAGGGAGTTTAGTGTTTAGAAGGAAGATATCTTTTTCCAAAGAAAAGTCTTTCATCACAGTGATGTTGCTATTATTGATGATGATTAAGTTGTCAGTAAACGTCACAGATCATTTTTGTCCACATAAGGCAGTGATTGAAAATATGTTGCATCTGATGAACGGGATAAAGAGTATATTGTGAAGAATAATATATCGTTTGAGGTTGTTGATACGAGAGCTGAATGTAACAGTGCTATTGTCTGTTGCAAGGACAACACCACCATTAGAAAATGTGAGCTCCAAGTTGTTGGGCACAAAGGATTGAAAGGCATTGTGGTGGATGTAAATATCACAGGAGCACCTACTATCCACAAGAAAGCTTTTGATTGGAAAGTCAATATATGTGGTTGGTGAGTGATTGGTGCTGCAGATCTATGTTGTAGAGCTTTTGTTAGTGTAATGATGCATGTGTTTCTTTCACTTGAGGGCCACCAAATTTAAGTGAGTGATTATGCTAAGTAGCTAGTAATTGGAGATTATAAGTCAATTTAGGGGCATTGATCATTTTAGTTCGGGAGCATGAAGGAATTGTGGTTGTGTTGACTGAGGCAACAGATGTAGTATTTTTCTGGTATTGAGAATGTTTTTCATATTTGGGGTGCTCAGGATTGAGAGATATATTTTCAGTGTTGTGATTGATGTATGCGTGAGGAGGAAACTTTTAAATGAACTGCTTTTGAGATTTCTCTTGTTATCTTAAGCTAGAAGGAAGGTGTTTAGGCACCTTTTTGACAGTGATGGGTGCCACCTGAGAATTTTGTAGATGGCTTGGTGAGTCATGCAGTTGTCAAGAGTTATCCATTATAGATCAGAGATTTGTTCTGGCTAAGTGATAATCTTGAAGACAAGGCCCATTTCAGGGATATCTGAGAGTTGATAGGAAGAATTTTCAAGTTTGCTGGTAAGGTTTTGAAATTGATCAATAAATTTGTGAATGCTTTAGTTAGGTGAATCTTGATATTGCTAAGTTGCTAAGTTGCATGGTAAGGTAATGTATGTCGACCATCTGTGTTGTTTCATAAAGGGCTTTCATGAGGTTAAACCTTTCGTACTATTGATAGATGTTGTTGTCTCAAATTCTAGTACTTAAGCATTCAGAGGAACCAACCAATCAATGAAGGTATGCTCGACATTGCAGTTCATCCCTGGGAATTATGGCAAAAGATTGTAGTGGGTTGATGTCATTTCGATTGGGCGGAGTAATGAGACGATTAGCGCAATTACATAATTGGCAAGTTAAAAATAGATCCTCAGTCCAATCAGAAAGAGAAAGTACGTGCCGGTTGTTTAATCAAAAAAATTAGGACAGATTAATCGATTGAACAACTATTTCTTGATTGAATGAAGGAATAGAATAAGTTTGAGAATTCATAGTAAGAGATGTAGTATACAGGAGTCTGTTGACGCTGATTAGGAATCCGTGGTTGATCTTGGGAAAATGTCATTGGTGCAGTTTGCTGTTGAGCTAGATGGTGAATTTTAGCTCTTAGTTGTTGATTTTCATTATAAGTGTAAATCATAAAGGTTTCCATTAGTTGGGCAAGACCATTAAGGATAAGGGATGATTTACTGGTAAAAGTATTCTCTACCATTGTAATTGTTTTAGGAATTTCTGAAAGAGTAGACTGATCAAAAGTCTGTATATTAATTATTGAGTCAACTGGGTGAGGGTCTCGGTGGAATCTTGGTAGCGAAGGCAGAACTGAAGAATTCCGTCCTTGTTGAATGGATATTCTAGGTTCGGTGGATGTCCAAGGAGTATCAAAAGGTAAATCCGGTTGAGAAATTGGTTTTTTAGTATTTTTAATTTGTTATTAATTACCCATTCCCATAGATTAATTTTTGTAACACTCATTATACGTCTCTCCCTCTATCTGCCCTAAATACAATACTGTTAATCCCTGTGCGATTTATTCCGGCCTAACTGTTATTAAAAGTGCATTACCTATGACAAAAATACAGTTAACCGTTCATAAACAATTTAAAACAAATTTTGAAGAACCGCAGTTTAATTAAAGCATATTGTTATTAGAATTTTAGCTATAATCCAACAAATACAAAATAATTTTGATATTATTTCAACAGAATTTTCTGAACATCGAATAAATGACCTAGTCACTTAAATTAAGTTTTAATTTTAAGTACACATATTATCTATTACAAAATTGTACTTAATATTACGTCACATTTTTTTTTTAAAATAAACCTAAAAAGTTATTTGAATTTGATTTATGTTTGTATTTTTTTTTAATTTTCAAACAAAATCCAATAAAAAAATAATTTTCATTTTAATAAAACAAAATGTTCTACCATTCCTTTTAAAAAAGTTCACATTTAATTAGCGACCACGTGGTTTTATTTTAAGTATATATTGCAAAATTACAATTAATATTAGATAGATAGTTTAATTTTTTATATAAAAAATCTAAGGTTAATTGAAATAGATTTCTTAAAAAATTCAAGCACAATAAAAAAATATAAAAACATCTTTAACTTACTCTGTAATTAATTTCCGTTAGAAATTACTTACTAAGAAGGCCAACATCTAATTTATAACCTTGTGGTTTTAATTTTACATACATTACCTAATGGAAAATTCCAAACAACATACACTTACCACAGATTGTTAAACAATTTTGAAAGCAAAAATTTAATTTGCGTAATTATAAATATAGTAATTTTAATATTGTGTTTAAAAGCTTAAACAACGTGTAGTACAAAATTTTCTAGAAATTCCATCTTTAAAAAGCTCGCAGCTAATTAGTGACCTATTGGTTTTAATTTCAAGTACATATTCAAAGATTAATAAACCTTACACGAACTATACTCCATAGTATTTAACATATAGTAGCATAGTCGAGCGAATATGTTTTTTAATATAAATTTATTAGAATATAATTGTTTACACATTTCTTTTTTAAAATTTCACATTGAATTAGTGATTTCTCGCAGGTTTAATTTTATTTTAAATACACATGCGTAATCTATTGGAAAATTACGATTACCAGCATACAAAAATTAAAAAGTAAAATTCCAATCAACTATTTTTTATTTAAATTTTTTAATATTTTTAAACATCATTTAACAAATAAATATTTTATATCATTTTATTAAAAAAATCCGCAATATAAATTTCACTAAAGTAAATAAAATATATGAATATAAATATATATATGTTATTTTTTATAGCATAGTTAGAAAAAAATATATTTAGCAGTTTATTTAAACAAAAATCTTCACATATATTTTTTAAATATTTAATATTTTAAAAGTCTCACAACTAATTAGTTCCCTAGTGGTTTTAATTTATTGCTAATTACTCATTCCCACACTATTTTTTGCGTAAATGTCTTTATGATCGCCTCGTCCTCGATCTGCCCTACATACATCACAGTTCTTCCCTGTGTCGATTCTCTCCGGCCAAACGGTTATTAGCCAAAATGGTTAGTTTTTTTACATCGTTGTATCCGGAGATATCTTAGTCAAATCCTATCATATTTTAGTATCATCGGCTTTCAATTTTTTTATAGGGATACGCTGTTTTACCAACGGATCTTTATTTTGTTGTTTTAGTTATTTTTTCCGTCGAAAGTAGGAGAAAATAAATTTTGAAATAAAGTTTATTGGAAGTTGTTGAAAAAATTGAAGAAAAAGGAGTTGGCAGGAGGAAGCATTGAGGCGACATCATATTTATTTACTGTCGTCAAGTTTATTTGTGTTTTTGGCGACTACTAAGGGTGGTTTAAAGAATATTGTCGTCCGCATTTTAATACCCATTTCATACATCTTAATTCTTAATTTACGCTTCAAGTATAAAACATGAACCCATGAACATTTCTATATTACTGTAATATCATGTTTATATTACACCTGCATCTAGATTTGGACGTTGTCGTTTTCCCGAAATAACATTTTATATTTTCAGCAATTGAACATTGATTTTAAAGAGATTGGATAATGATTGAATTCCAAGTCAAAACTTTACGTATTCTCACTGGAAGCCATTCCTTTATACTTGTTTGCTAGTTTTACACCCTATTAACGTGAATAAATCTTTTGCATCTAGGTGAACATTCCTAAGACCAGGAACACTCTGTGTACCTCCAGGTGCAAAAAGCACACCCTTCATAAGGTATCTCAGTACAAGGCCGGCAAGGCTTCTCTGTTTGCCCAGGGTAAGCGTCGTTACGACAGGAAGCAGTCCGGTTTCGGTGGTCAGACTAAGCCTATTTTCCACAAGAAGGTATGTTTTTGGTTTTGGTTTTTGTTAATAATATTTATGTATTGTAATATTATTTTCGCCTGCATTTTTCTACACTTTAATACATTTTCTTTTCAAGAATAGTGACAATTAAAATGCTTTTGATCAGTTTGCCATTTGAGTTATTTTTTTAGTGTTAAAATATAATAGGAGGTTGTCAATGTTTTCAATGTTACCATTTGCTATCCAAGGTTGACTTTTTTATGCATTTATTAATAGTTATTTGATGATTTCAGTTTGGTATTGTGATTTGCCTATTGTGTGCTAATTGCATATTGCGTTTTCTCTTTCCCTGTGTAGTTAGTATGTTCATAAATAGTATTTTGTGGTGTTTTACGTTGGGTTGATGACAGTATCTTTCCCCGTCCTACGACTATGACGATACTACTTGTTTTAACAAGCCAATGACCTGACCAACGTAAACGCTTATACGTAGTTACCCTCGCAAATTTTCTGTTTTTTTTAATTCAATTAGTTACATTAATATGATGTTTGAAACTCATTAACAAAACTCGTTATTATTTTAGGCCAAGACCACCAAGAAGATTTGCCTGCGTCTTGAGTGCACCGTGTGCAAGCAGAAGAAGCAGATCAAGATCAAAAGATGCAAGCACTTCGAGCTCGGAGGTGACAAGAAGAGAAAGGGTGTTGCCATCCAGTTCTAAATGGACTGTCGAATTTTTGATTAAAATCTGCGCCTAAAATTATATTGTGAAATTCAATAGTTGATTACCAGTTTGCTTTTTGGTATTGAAAGCGCTTTGGGTTTCATTAGTTTATTTTATACTGTTGTAAATTATAAGTTTCTGTTTATATAATTCTGTAGTATTTTAATTTGAATGCGGAGGTGTTGACTAAAATTGTAGTATTGACCAATTTATTGCTATGGTTTGTGTTAGTAGGAGGCTACTTCGGAAGACAAGTTGTATCCTGGGAACTTTAAAGTGTCCCTATAGTTAGGCTATTAAAAGCTTTTGCTTACTCTTGTTCATTTATAAGAATTTTGAAGCTTACGGTTTTTTAGTTTATCTATTGTTTAATTTGTGGTGGACTTTAGTTGGTATTGTTTTGAATCACAAGGTTTTATGTGTATTGTAGTATCCACTTCTAAATGGACGGTTGATTAAAATCTCTACACCTTAAATTTTGTTATGATTTAGAGGGAGGTGATTTTTCAATGGAATGTATGTATATTCAGGTGTAGAATATGGATGCTTGAAATTAAATACGGTCATGTTCCAAAACGATTTTTTGTATAATTTATTAACATGGTTTACTGTGTTTGGTGTTGGGGGAAATTTTAGGTTTTGTTGATTCTTAACATTGTTTTAATTTATTTAACAAAGGATCGGTTGTTGATTAATTTTCAATGAGAATTATTTGGTATTATTAGTAGATAATATAGTTTAGATTACATGTTTCTATATATAATTTCTTGTATAATTGTAAAAGAATTATTGAATGGAGGGACAATTTGTACTTAAAAATATTATGTTAAGGCATTCATTCGATCGTTTACATTAGCTCGTGGTGGCATAATTACGGGGGTTTGTTCATCAGTTGATGTTACCATTGTTTTAAGCAACTTTTTACATGCAATTTATGATTATTTTAAATATTTTAAAGTTTAGTAAGAGTATAGTGTTGTTATGTAGTGATAACTGAAAATTTGATACATAAGCATATATTTTTGTTTTGTCTATACTGTATAGTAAATATATGTAAATAGAGATTATTGTATATAAAGATTGTTGAATTGTTAATATAATAGAAATTTTTGGTTTTATTATTTATTTTCTTGTATTGTGTAGTTGGGTTGTTTTTGTAGTACGTATTATTTTAACTACCAATCATATGAATTAAATTACTTTATTTGTGATATTGTATTGCATTATACCTGTATTAGTTAGTACTATTACATAAAATTTAAAAAATTATATATGTAAATTGAATAAAAAAGATTTCATGAACTAAAGGTAATCAGATTGAATTTATTAAAAATAATTTATATGAATGTTTTATATCTTATATATATATATATATATTCTTTATAATATACTTTATGTAGCAGTTTGTGTATACAGTATTATATTGTTTTTACGCTATTTGTTTTTAGAATGAGTAGTCAAATATTAGACATCGTGTACTATGCTTGATAGGTAATTTTTGATAGCCTTTGATGGTTATTATAGTTCTATTAATATGCTTTATGAAATTGTCTCTTTATTTTTTCTTATTATATATATTATATATAATGGAAAGGGTTTATCAGTTAAATAGTTTGTAGAGTCGCCATGTAGTCTTAAATAAAATGTTAATATTAAATATGCTCACATTGAATTTATTATTAATAGTTTGCATAATTGATTTATACTCTGCATATTATATACTTATAGTAACAGTTACCGTACGTGATATTATCTTTTTTAATAATTTTTTTGGGAATGGTCAGTTGAATATAATTGAATCTTGTGTATTTGAACTGTAATTTTTTATTACTTTTTATATCAATCTGTAGTAGTTATAGTGATTTTTCCACAAGCTCGGGGTTTCCAATAAGTTTTTAATTCCTAAATAGAATATTTTTTTTTTCAGGTTTTGAAGAATATCTCAATCCAGTCTCTCAGGAACTCGCCAATTCTTGGCTTAGTCCTTTGGCTGCCTTAGGGCAGTCTGTGGAACCACTCACTTATGGGCGTTGCTGCATTTACATTTATACATGATTGCAACTATTGTGAAGACATTCTAGTAGACCACTAATGCATCCTATTGGGGTACATGATAGTTCTAATAGCTATCGTTTTGAATACATTCAATGGTATTAAAAGCAGAAAATTGTGCTGAACAGACATTGTGTACAAACCATATGATTGGGTTAGTATAGTTCTATAAGTATACTTTGTAGTTGAAAATTTTTGTTGCTGTATATTTATTATTAGGTAGAAAATATTTTAAAGGTAAAACTGAAATTCTTGTAATATATATAGTTTAATTGCTCAATAGCATAAGTCTTAGATGATATATATTTACGTATTTAACTTATACTAATCAATGTAAATAGGTATTTTATACATACATTAATGGTCTAGTTATTTTCGACTGAACAATACTTCAGGTATTATAATCCATCTCTACATTTTATTTTTATTTTTCTGTTTTATTGTTAATGTATCACACTAATTTAGACCATGGTTAATGCATGTATTACAAGTTACATGGTAATTTTTTTAAAACATATCCGAGCCCAGAACAACTGTGTGCATTGCAAATAGAACAAGTAAGAGCTTTAGCCTATCCCTGACCTAGTGATGATGATCCAGATCAATTAGCGATGGAGAGGAACATTGTACGTCAAATAGAACTTAGTACAAGAGATACTAATTTTATTTCTATAGCATTTGATATATATGGTTTTGTTCAGATATGCTCCACTCTCTAGTAGAAACCTGATAAATTTATTCTCTTCAGTATGTAACCTTTTAGCAATGTATATATATTAATTTAATAAATGGATGGGTAGAAAAATGGCGAGTTACAACAAGGTATTAAATCACTGTGTAATTATTAGGCTTTTATGCTGTACTTATTATATTGCCGTGTTGTAGTTATTATCTAACTATGTTGTAGTTATATTATGTTGTGATTCAGAGTTCCAATATGTGCAGGGTGTCAGTAGCGTTTTTGAATCAGTAGTCTAATTTTTAATTTTAGAGGTTATCAGTTATCTCCTGTGATAACTGTCTCCTTCTGCGTGATTGTTATAAAAATATAAATATAGATATAGAAATAGATAAAGATATAGATATAGATATAGATATAAAGAGAGATATAGATCTGGATATAGATAGAGATAGATCAGATTTGTACTAGAGAGTACAAGTCTGGTGCCCTTATTATCATCAGTGCCCATTGCAAATTAAAACTTTTTCCGAGTTGTATTCTGCTGTGTAATTATCTAGATAAATGTATTTAGAATTTATTTTTCTAATAATGCCTATACCATTTTGATATAAATTTATGTTGTTTGGGCACAACTGACATAACATTTTGTTAGGCTATAATTAACTTACTCTATTTATTTTAAACTATAGCCATTTGCCGTAGTTCCATTGACTCATCCACAGGCTTCGGGGACTCCAATCAGATGTTGTTTAGAAGTATCTCTTGTTAGGCTAGTCATAGAAGCAGTTCTTAGCTCTGATCCAATTTCAATAGAAGGTTGAGAAACGTTTGATATAAGAAAAGGCGTGTATGGTGGCTCTATCTTCCGCTGTCTATAGTATTCATCTATTAACGGAGGAACAATTCTTGCCTTAATACGCTTAGGTTGTGATTGTGGAATAGCAAAGTGTAAACAATCATTAAGAGATACTAAGGCTGAGTGTATGTAGTAATTGTTATTACGATCAAGAGTAACTAAACAGTTCTCTGTATTATTGATAGGAGAAAGATCTAAACACTGATGATTATAATCCAGTGCTTACAAAGAATTAGGCATTGTAATAAAATATGGTTATAAAATACAGGTCAAGTATCTTGTAACCATCAATGAGAATATATATATAAGATGGTTAACAGATAATAAGAAACGCAATGCTTTGTTTATAATGGTTTACACGTCATTATCCGTGACTTTATTAGTTATTTTCGTCTCTTTCATATTTCGGTCCAAAATAGAAACAATCACATAGATCCTGATTGGCTAATACAATTCACAGAAAACCAGTAAGGCCCACTAGAATTACTTGAAACCTGATCTTATTTTCCAATCGGTGTAACGTATGTGTCCCGATTTAGACAGCTTTTTAGCCAAATGTCCTCATTAGTCCAATTATTCACTTTCTGGTAATCTGTATTGACCAATCGTTTCAAATGATTAAGAACGACATTTCACAAACTAATATTGAACCAATCATTTCATAATTCACCCGCTACTATATAGGCTGTACCACTTGTTCTTTCAGAGTTGACGGTCATATACGGCATACATATTCGCTTTACTAGAAAGAAAATACATTCTTTCTCAGTTAAGCTTGATAGATCAGACAATCAATAATACACGATCCGATGGAGACGATTGAAGGATTTACTGATTGGTAACTGTCGCGCGAAACTTGGCGGGACATTGTAGTTCGTTAGAGTGATATACCAATACCATATACCATATAAGGTTATAGATAACAATACTATAATACTATAATACTATAGTGGTAGCAGTATAATAATACGAGCATATATATATATATATAACATATTTAACACGTGTTCGACAAATTGATTAATAGCAGAGAATAAAGAAATAGAATATGTTATAGTCTAATACAAATAAAGAACTAAGTCAGGAATCATTCATTGTATTAAAAGAAGGAGTTCTCAGTGTTAACACCATATTCGGGACTGCTGCCGCTCTGTGTGATCATGAAAACGGAATAAATCAAGAAAAAGAAAAAAAAGAAAAAAAAAAGAAAAAGAAAAAAGAAAAAGAAAAAAGAAATAAATAAAGAAATGATACCCCAACTTTATTCATCACCCGCAGTTCTAACATTATGGTTTTTAGGTAACTTTTTCTTATTGGTTGTGGCGTCATCCTCTAGTTCCTTTGCCTTGTAATAATGAGGCGCCACTTCAAGGAGCCATTCTGGTTGAATCTCTATCACCTGATAAAGAGAAAGTGAGGACTGGTTAAGAGGAGGGTAGAGGCGGGTAGAATAGGGTATAGTAACATATAATATAACATATAATATAACCACAATCAATAAATGATTCAGAAAGAGAAGGAATTTCAATTAATACACACATCTACATACATCACACATATATACCATGCCATACAGCATATACAACATCCTACAATATCATACCCTCTCGTACACATAACTAATTATATTTATTAAACTATAAACTATATTATCTACCTTATATACATATATATATATATACATACACCTATACCTAAAATTTATCAAAAAAGTCAAAAATATACAAATTTGCACCATATTAATATGAAAAATTAAAACAAAGTGGCAATATCAACCAATACAAACTGGAGTATATCTATATATTTATATATATCTGCCAATCCAAACACGTACATTTCTCATAAATTCCTTAGTAGTCATTACCAGTTCATGATAAATCACCCATCGCGGCACCTCCTGTTAATTAATCAATTAATTAGTTTAATTGGACAATAGTATGAAAGCATTAAAATTTAATTTATTGTGTGTTAAGATAGTCCCATAACAGTTACCTCTTGTTAATTAATTAATTTGTTGTGTTAGGTTGGTTAAATCTATAGCTCTCATTTCCTTCTACAGTATGGGAGTTTTAAAATATAATTTTATAAAGAATACATAAAGAAAAAGTTAATTGAATCATATTAATATTATTGGTTCTGTTTTATACTAAAGCGGAATACCACCAGGTTATTGGTGGACTATTTTTAGAGTGATATATATATCTAAACCTATCGCTACCCTACCTAGTACTCACATGCACACACATACTTACACATGTAACCTCTACCATCCCCCTCTCACTATACATACCTACACTTACCTCTCTTTATACCTATATACATAAATACCTACACACTACACACTATACATACACACACTTACCTCTATCATACAGCTAGTGGGATGTACATGTACCCCTTGGTTGTGTTTTGTTGTTTTATAATTTCCACCGCGTGTAAGTCGGGCTGTGTTATAAAAATATCCTGAAAATACCGTTAGGTTAATTAATTATATATATTCATTCGTTAGTTATACAAAACATACCTGTATTTGGTATATAGTACACATACCTATATTACTGTCTTTTCCTATACTATATTATACTATCTTATATACTATGTTATCCTATCTTATATTATATTATACATCATACTATATCCTATTCTATCATACACACACCTAGGTATATATCTATAAATATCCCCCAATCACCTACCTGCAGTAATAGCCTTTCTTATCATAATATGGTCATCGGAAGTAGTAGATTCTATCTCTACTCTTTCCATTAGGCCTACTAGCTGCTCTCTTACCTCTCTTGCTCGCTTCATGGATCTAGAAAGAATAATTGGTCATTTAAATCTTTGAAAGTATTTAAAAATTTGAAATTATATTTTTGATTAGTTATTAGTTATATTTTAACTTTCCATTAAACCTACTGCCTTTCTCTCACTTCTCCAACTTGCTTCATAGATCGAGAGATAATTAGTGGTCTTTTACAATTTTTAAAAAATAAAAATAAAAATAAAAATAAAAATGTAACATTTAATAGTTTTTACTTACATAATACTTACTATTTATGAACATACTGGTGTAGTATATTATGCAATTAACATAATATGTTGTTATAATATTATAATATACTATATCGTACTAATATAGTATATGCTCATTTCATCAAATATCGAATTAAATAATGCAGTTAGAATTAATTATCAATCAAATATTGAAATTAAATTAAGTACACATTTTTAAAATCAATGATTATTATGTGCCAATGATACACGCTTATTAGTTTTAGTTTTTAATTCAATGCAGTGACTTGTTTTGATGGGAATAGGAATGTATTAAACTGTTAAGGGCATGAGAATATAACTAATTTAAACCGGCGAAATAAGAAAATAACCAAGTCAATTGATAGGAAATTCAGAAATGGAGTACACATAAATCAATAATAATAATAATAATAATAATAATAATAATAATAATAATAATAATAATAATAATAATAAT
>NAOQ01000052.1:231307-241714 GCA_002751075.1 Ichthyophonus hoferi | reverse complement strand
TCAATTCTAATCAAGCAGCTATTACATATACTGGCCAACTAACGATAACTACTATTGAAAGCACAATTGGAGACCCCGAGGCCTGTGGACAAGTTACTAGTACTACCACAGATTGCTATATATTGTTTGTTAATAGTATACCTACATTGAATCAGTATAAGCTCCAGAGCCAATATCTCATTTGTTTGCAGTATCTATGTTATCAAGATACATGGAAAAACCAAATATGTGCTAGTACATGATGTTATAATGTCTCTAGAAATATCTCAACATGTACAGTGAAGACACCATAGTATATCTCCCGGGGCCCATCAAGATGACTGCCTACTCCAATGCTGATTTTGTCAATAAGCATTATGGGGATGAGAAATCTACTACTGGGTATGCCATATCTATTGCAGTTGGTTTAATAGACAATTACTCAGTGAGATAACAAGTCATTTTCATCTCCTAATAACCCACAGTTTCTTTCTGTGCAAATTGTATTTGGTAAATGACTGGGAAGTCTACTACTTATCTATTAGTTCAAATACATTAACCATAGCTAGCTTGGTTATCAAAATAGGTCAAAGCTATAGTAAATACATAGTACTGACACTTGATCAGTATACTGTACGCTTGCTTTACAGTTTTAAATATCAACTCTGAGGTCTAGTCTGCAAAATAATGAAGCAGATCAATTAAGTTCGCATTTGGCCATGGGCTAATACTAATAAATAAATTGTTAGGAGAAAGAATGTATTATATGAAAATATTTAATAGTACACTATATATATATATGTTAGAAACGTTTGTCAATTTCAGCCTGTTTAGTAACTATCTCATTCATGTTCAGGGACAGCCCACTATTGCAAGCAGAGAGTTTAGGAGAAAAGCTGCATAGCCTTTATTTTGTATCAGTACAGAATTAAGAGTCCCCAATCTGTTTCAGACAAAACCTTTTTATACTTTCTAAATAGGGTATTTCATATATATAATACTTCATCCCGCGGCCTTAATTGGTTAGAAAATTTAATTATGGTTACATTACCCATGTTGTATATGTAGCTATATTTGACAACTTTAATATCCTTCTTAAAACAAGCCGATGAAAATGTTGGTATACAAATATTGCTCCTTTTTAATCAATTATGGAGAAACATTTCCTGTACCAAAAGAATTCCTTTTTCAAACATACTGAAGGCAGTAAGGGTTGCCTTACTCTTAATTAAGATAAACACATACTTTTTAGACCTCGAAATGTATTTTTTAATTACATTATGAATTGACCATGTGAAAAACCAATTAGAATCCAACTCCAGGTTCATGATAATGAGTATTTAGTAGATTATATCAATGAAAGGTTGTTTGTTGGCTAAGACCAAACTCTTCTACCCATAGGAATAATACTGGTTATAAGTTTATAATTGCAGTATAAACCATTAATAATTATCGGACCATAAGCAAAAACTGGCTTGCGTAATAAATTTTATGTATATAGTATTATTATATTTGCTTATATATTTATAACTAGTTCTCAACAGTGCTTCTACGCAAAGTCAATGATTTAATTAAAAATTGCCAAAAGATAGTTAACTCCGAATGAGCATGTAGTTCAAATTGATTTGTTGATATATGGTTTGCATGCACTTGCATTAGATCTAATAGGTCAATCTATTAAAGAAACACTAGTATCACCTTATCGAGATAGGATCAGACATCCCTAGTGGGCCTCTGTGATCTTTCATGAGTTTTATTAGCCAATAAGAATATTTATGATTGGCTTCATTGGTGTTAACAAAAAGGTAGTACTGGTGGTAAAACAAAGTATAAAAGAAAACAAAAATCAACAGTAAAGGACTCACTGACACATATACGATAATAGTAGCAAAAATACAAAAGTACTTGTAACACACAAAACTTGGCATTTAATTATATGTATGTAACAATGACATCGTTATTGTAATATCTAGTCCATCGTTGGCGCTCGCATACGATAATCAGTGTACAGATATCTCGCTCGCTCAGAAGTCAGAGAACTGCTTACTAACACTAAATAGTGACAATAGTTATTATTTGCATCGCAATATAGCACCCTTAACTGATAAGTCTCATTTTGCAATTTCTACATTAGCATCTAAGCAAATTAAAGCATCGATTCTCTCTGAATTAGAACGGGGGTATAATTACTACAGCTAGTTACCTAAAGAGTCGGTATTAAAAAATAAATCAAAAATGCTATGCATTGATTCTATCACTGAACTATAGCGCAATACTTAACATTACGTAAATAAACACTCATTATAAAAGTCACACATATATTCATAGTACAGCCCCTAACTACATCAAGTTGTACCACCTAAGTTACTTATTATCTATTAGGACGTTTCTTGCCACACAATAAAAAATTAATACTATTTTTTCTTTCTTCTAATTTATGTATTAGCAATTCTAATATTAAATACAGTTATAAACAACGATTGGCTGCCTCAACTCATAATATCCACATCTATCTTTTCATACTGTCTAAACTTTCATAAAGACTTTGCTCTGCATTTTTGGTGTATCTTTTAAACCTTGGCTGGGACTAGCTATCCCTTGCGTGCTTTCCTGTCGACTTTGTGGGGCAGGCAACTCCTCTATTTTTTCTATTGGCTTTGTTGTCGTTACCTCTATTAAAACGATTTCAGCATCATTCACTTCACATCCTATGTCCAAACCCAAATTAATATATTCTATATTATTATTATTATTATTCTCAGCTATTTCCTGGCTATTCTCCGCCACTTTGTCGTCATGACTGGTACCGTCTGATTCCGTATACGAATCTGATTGCACTCTCGTGTTTATAATAGGTGTCTTAGCATCACTTTGCAATTCAGTGATATTTTTTGGTTCTCCCAAATTGGGGATGGCTTGAGTCAGACTAGTAGAGTTATGCAATCTCACTTTCAGCCTTCTTAATTTCTTCATAACTTGGCGCGTAAAATCATTCTGGAGGGAGAGAGCAGTGGGTCTTCCTAGAAGGTAACCATAGGCCACAGCATTTAGAAGCCCCCCAAAATTATACTGAAAAATCATCCAGGCCTGCCAGCCAACTTTGTTGGTAGTATTTTTGAAGGTGACCATTGTGTAAATAATAAATGGGGTCCAGATGAGCAGATACACAAGCAAGAACCAAGACAAATGTGCCGATAGAATTTTCATACACACGCCTTTTGCCTGGCCTGCTGCATTGACTTGAAATGCATTTTGGGAATTATGTCCCAGTGCATCCAGGAACTTGATACTCTTCCGCATAATAATAATGGAGAGTCCATAGCATACAAAACAAACAATACTAGCACCTGCAATAAATGTAAATTGGAATAGTCCAATCACTCCCAAGGGGGGTAAATATCCTATCGACCTGGCTAGGGCACAGTAGACACCACCATCACCTGGAGAAGAAATAGAATGTCATGGGTTAACAATAAGATAAAAAGATAATATCAATAGTATGGGTGGAGCATAGTTATTGACAGGAAGAAGAGCAAGCATGAGTGCCGAAGTAAGCATGCATAGAGATGGAGAAGGGATGAAGTGTATGTATGCGCAACGGAATCAGGCATTTGTACGACCATTTCGAACGGTACTGTAGCAAATACACAGACACATTTATGTACAAGGGAGCATAACATAATACCCGTTTTTGCATTTGTAGTGCATACAAGCGGTTATAAGTTTAAAAGAGACAGACAAGGAGCCGATCAAAATAATCAATAGCCCACAGAAAAATATACAGACAGTTGTAAGTAAAGTATATATATATAAATAAGAACAATTAATGAAATAGAACAACAAAAGCATGAAAAGCATAGATACTGACCAATTGAATGTGAGGCCAAGGGAGGGATCATAGCAATAAAGGGAACGCCCCAACACACGGCTTGCATTTTCCAGAAAATCCTTCCAACGCGTAAGGATTCTCCTAACATAACAACTTTCCAAATGTAATATGCTGTAGCTCCTACCCACATAGCCATAGCATTAATAAAATAGGTAAATAAGCTACCAACAATAAGACAGGGGACGCCACTAAGAACTCTTCCCGTGACGGCACTAAAAATATAATCACAACTGTGAGATAGCGATAAACACAAGTCACATATGCTAATAAAAACAGGAAAAACTTTCAAATCAGATATAATTCTATGCTTTCGGGTATGACCAATAAAGGCCTCTACGACAATATAAAGAGAGCCTGTTACGCTTAACAATATAGACACAAAGGCAGATATGTGCATAGTTATCCAGTCATGCCTCTCATATCCCCCGTATAAGGGCCGTTCATCCCAAGTTTCGGGTGGCATTTTGAACAATTGTACTACTACTATCAGACATTCTGAAAAGAAAACTAGTTTTGTATGCTCTAAAATAACATTAGAACCCACACCATTTTTATGTTTTTCTTATAAAACAACTACAATACTTTATAGAATATAAGTTCCTATTGCCTGTTTAATATTGGTAAAAACATAACTCTAATAGATAGAGTTATAAACCTAGCCAATCACCAATGCGTTCTTCGGCGAATAATTAAGGCAAGTAGTGCACACGTGAGGGGAAAAGAGCAGAATGAATTATCAAATCCAATTATCTAAGTAATATTAAGGTATTTTAAAATTTTTAAATGTCTTTTAAATTGTTTGAGTTTTTTAATTAGTATAGTTTTTATCTTTTTATGGCTTATTTTTCATGTATATTTATGTTATAAAAAATTTATGATGATAAATTTTTTATTATGATTTTTCTCAATTAAACCATGAAGTGCAATAGGACGCCAGATAAAACTATAAAACTAATTAACACTAATAATAGCCAGCAATTATAATCTATACTCTATATTCATTGGACTACTCTTAAACGTATTACAAATAAGTAATATGATTGGGGAAACTTTGAATTTGACCGTTAAAGCCGCAACTCGGGTGAATTAATTCGATCGTAAATATTTATCTGATATTAACTATACTAGCCAATACTAAAACTATTTTAAATCTTAAACAACCAGTTAAATGGATATTTGAGCCAATATGATTGGCTGAATGTGCCATGGCTCTACTCGCGCACATGCACACTAACCACATGCAGTTACACTGTTTTTACATCACACACTATACGGCTGGAATTTTACTTTCAATTTTTTCCGATTACTGGAAAAATACAGCAAAATGACTGACGGTAATTAATATGATTAATACACCTTGCACACTATTGTACTAGCTTTATATTATAATAACACAGGAGGAAATATCCGTTCTTTTGAATATGGTTTGGTGTTTGGGTGGATAATGTTGCTTTGCCAAAGACAGGTTTCTGTTTTTGTAAGCTTGTTTTTTTTCTCTTCCTTTTCACACGAAATATCAAATATACTATTACCTGTTATATTTAGGTAATAGGTTGTTATAGTATGTATGTATACAGCTAAAGAGAGTAAAGCATTGTGGTTATTTATTAAACATCAGTATTTGTTGTTGTGTCAGCAAACACGTGTGATTGAAAAAAAATTTTTTCTTGTTTATATATATATATATTATTAAACATTATTAATATTCTTTTATTACCACTATACTAGGAATTCCAAGTTACTTTATGGAGTGTTATTTGAAAGGTTTCTTTTTTTTATAGAAACTTTTTGTTTTAGAAATCCGATTCAAAAGTTCATATTTACCTTTAAGACCAAGGCAATGCCTTATAAATTGTTAGTATATGTTTCTTAATAATAATGACAATAATAGCAATAATAACAGTAATAATGTATATTATTAACTGTAGATGTCCTCGGATGGTTACAAATATGAACATGTTTTTGATTTTTTGGTCCCAATAAGTATGAAACCTAACTGTTAAATCACAGTTAGCACCAAGAAGTCTAAGAAGGTTAAGGCCGAGACCGCCGAGATCGACTATGTGGTAAGTGAAAGAAATGTCTGTGTGTGAGATTACCAGTTTTGCTTTTATTCTCATTTTTTTTTTTTGATATTCTTTAATATTAGCGGGATATATGAGGGTTGGATCGATATTTCAATATCTTACGTAATTTTATGTGACATTATATCTTTGCTTTACCCTTTCATACAAATCAGATGACTGGGGAAAATGTAAGCGATAGGTATATGATTGTTAGTAATATGTCGAATAATCATGCTAGATAAAGAAGGGGTAATAAATAATAATGTAATCTGCAGTAAATAGCCTGTCACTAATAATATCTATTTCCTTTACAGATCAAGCCCGAGAAGATGGCTCCTCCCGTGGACACTTCTAAGTGGCCTCTTCTGTTGAAGGTATTGTCTTTGTGCCATATCGATTTACACAGTATCTATCTATCTATGTTATTGTTACATTATACATTTCCCCCCTCGTCCTTCTACCATACTTTCTTCTAACAATTCTGCTTTATATTACGAAAATGTGATTTCATTAATACAACGTATCCAATTGCACCATTTTCACCTTGTTATACTGGAAGCCTTGTAGTTGAATGTATGTTCACCAGATATTTATTATTTAAACGAAGTTTATTTGATATGTATCAATATAACTATGACGCATTTAAAGCATCTTTCTAATATTATTTAGTAGTAATAACAACTATGCATATATATGTACAACAACAACACTATCATTATACTCTATTAATCAGTATAGTGTTTTTGCAGAACTACGACCAGCTTAACGTACGCACTGCCCACTACACTCCTCTCCCCTTTGGTAGCTCTCCCCTTAACCGTACTATGCTTGAGTACATTAGGTAAGCGGCAGATACCTGTCTGTTGCTATGAATGTATCGTATGAAAATGTTATGATTGGTTATTTAAATATATGAATATTTTGTCAAATGGTCTCTTTTTTGCAGTACATAGATTTTTTAAGGAAGTATAATAAGTATAACATCATATAGTTATACAGTAAGTATAGGTGTATGGCTAATGGCATGGCATGGCATATATACGACGATTTAATTGTATCATATATATATGTACGTATTCAATCATTATATCATGCTAATATGCACCATTCATCCATCCATTCATAGTTATTCATATCATGTACTATGTACTCCTAGACCTAGACCACGAAGTATACCCTCTTTCATTTATTTGCTCACCCATCCTCTTCCCTCTCTCCCTTCCTACCCGTAGATACGGTGTTATCAATCTGGACAAGCCCAGCAATCCTTCATCCCACGAAGTTGTGGCTTGGATCAAGCGTATTCTTCGTGTCGAGAAGACCGGTCACTCAGGTACCCTGGATCCCAAGGTTACTGGTGATTTGATCGTTTGCATTGACAGAGCCACCCGTTTGGTCAAGAGTCAGCAGAGCGCTGGTAAGGAGTACGTCGCTATTGTCCGCTTCCATGCTCCTATTGAGAGCCAGGCCAAGCTTCAGCAGGTATGCAATCCCTCTCCCTCTTCCTCTCCTACTGTCTATAAATGATATACATGTATTCCATGTATCGTCACTCGTGGATGCTCTGTTATAGGTTTATAATTAAATATATCTTTAATCTTTCACAGTTTTTGTTTTCATTGACCTAGCCGTTTTAAACTTGAATTTTCATTAGCAAAATAAATCTACATATTTTTATCTTATTTTTATCTACTCAACACCAATCACAACGCTTGGACACGTCTCTTACATACCTTCACCTCCCTCTTCCTTTATCCCTACCAACAGGCCGTTGACACTCTCACTGGAGCCCTCTTCCAACGCCCTCCTCTGATCTCTGCTGTTAAGCGTCAGCTTCGTATCCGTACCATTTACTCATCCAAGCTCGTTGAGTACGATGCCGAGCGCAACCTTGCTATCGTGCACATTAGCTGTGAAGCTGGTACCTACGTCCGTACTCTTTGTGTCCACCTAGGTCTCCTTCTAGGTGTTGGTGCTCACATGCAGGAACTGCGCCGTGTCCGTTCTGGTATGTTTTACCCTGCTTTTTGTTTGTTGAGTGGTGGTGATTGGTCTCTTAATCATTTTTTGGTATGCTTTACTGTTCTTTTTGGGTTTGATAGGTTCATTGTCATGTCTTCCGCGTCTTTTCACTGGTTGATTGTTGTTCTGTTTGTACTTTCATAGTTTTCCACTATACGTGGGTATATGGTTCTAGTATTGCATATATATATACATATATATATAGGATGGTATGTCTTTATTCCTCTATCCACATCAAGGTATTAATAGTAGTATGGCAGTAAATTATGAATGAGATGGAGGAAAGTATTGATTCGTGATTGGTTGTTTGCAGGTGTGATGACCGAAAAGGACAACCTCATGACCATGCATGACGTAATGGATGCCATGTGGCTTTACGATAACCAGAAGGAGGAGGTGTGTGATATATATTATATTATCTAATGTCATTGGCTACATGTTTGCTTTAAAGTTTTATTACGAATAGATGATGTTTGTTGCACCATATTTTTTCCTTGCATGTGTTTAGTATATTTTAAATTTTAATGACTGAAAGTTAAAATTTTATCTCTTGTTTAGGAATATCAACATTTCGGGTTTAGAGGAGTGTAAATAATAATGTAAGATGATATAAGTAATAAGACTACATGAAAATTGAATTCACAACACCTGATTAGTCTACCCACATACATACCATCCAATAAGCGAAAAATAATTACTAGGAAAAGAAGTTTTGCCTTTTGAGTAATTTTTTAAATAACCTAATTATATCTCTATTTTCTCCCTGTAGGCTTACCTCCGTAGATGCATCATGCCCCTGGAGATCCTTATGATTCGTCACAAACGCATCGTTGTCAAGGACAGCTCCATCAATGCTATTTGCTATGGTGCCAAGCTCATGATTCCCGGACTTCTCCGTTACTCCAATGAGATTGAGGTTGGAGATGAGGTTGTTCTCATGACAACCAAGGGTGAGGCTGTTGCACTCGGTATTGCCGAGATGACCACCGCTGTGATGGCTACCTGCGACCACGGTATTGTTGCTAAGGTGTGTGTTGTGTGTTAGGCTCTCTGTCTACACTTAATGCTTATATAACTATCCTTTTAATAATAAATATTCTTATTGTATATATTAAGCCCATTTATTTACACGGTTTTCTTAATTAATGTACACCAATGATTGATATTCTACCATTTTTTTTGATTAATCAATACACGCCGTTATAACCGTTATACATGCAACCATTAATATATTTAATTTATGTCTTAGTGCACGCCCAGACCATTTTGTTTTTCAGTTACAACGAGACAAGCTAGTGAATGCAGTTGGCTAATCTAATCTAATCTGTTATCATGGAAACCTACAGATCAAACGTGTTATCATGGAGAGAGACACCTACCCCCGCAAGTGGGGATTGGGCCCCGTTGCCTCTACCAAGAAGGCCATGAAGAAGGAGGGCACTCTTGATAAGGTTAGTCTACCTCGATTTCTATTGATTTATAATAGATTGGTATCCTACTATTGGATTATATGTTATCACATATTACCCTCCTCTTACCTTTACCAATTAGAAAATATTTAACTGAGGGGGTCTTTATGCGTTGTGTCAAATAATCAAATTTTTCATGTGTCGTTTTCCCCTTTTCAATTACATTGTTTATAACAACCCAGCGGTCTCACCACTTATTTCCTTTTAGAAATAGAGTAAGTAACAATACACTTTTATTTACTGATTATTACTATTACTAGGTCCATACAATCTTTCCACTAACTATATCCTCTACCACACACAGCACGGTAAGGCCAACGAGAAGACCCCCAGCACCTGGACCTCCAGCTATGTTGATCTCCGCGCTGATGCTGAGAAGCCCAAGATTGAGGAGGTGAAGGAAGAGGCCGAGGTTAAGGACAAGAAGGTGTGTATCTTGTATATATATATATGGTTTGATCTGTCTCGTTTTGTTTTGTTTTGTTTCAGATGTGACTGTACTTTTAAATGGGGCTTATGCGTGGTCTAAAGAGGTATATATATGTGTAGTAGAATTGAAGTCATGTTAAAATGATATGTTTATATTTTTATTATTAATTATTCCCTTTTTAGACAATTACTAAATGCTTACCTCAATAGGATATTATATATATATTATTCATGTTTTTGGGTTGGTCTTTTATGGTCATTTAGCCAACGTTTTGGCAACGTTTGTATCTTCGGACCATGGAGTGATTAGCATTATTTATCCTTTTTTCTGTATTCACAAAGTTAAGTAATGATAGACTTTCTATACACATACACAGACCCTTTCTTCCTTTTCTCTCTCTGTCATTGTCATATACTAACATAACATTCAAATACAGCGCAAGCACGATTCTGACTCCGAGGAAGAGAAGGAAGAGAAGAAGGAAAAGAAGGAAAAGAAGGAAAAGAAAGAGAAGAAAGAGAAGAAGGAAAAGAAGTCTAAGAAGTCCAAGAA
>NAOQ01000052.1:209343-230675 GCA_002751075.1 Ichthyophonus hoferi | reverse complement strand
CCGAGGAAGAGAAGGAAGAGAAGAAGGAAAAGAAGGAAAAGAAGGAAAAGAAAGAGAAGAAAGAGAAGAAGGAAAAGAAGTCTAAGAAGTCCAAGAAAGAGTCCGAGTCCGAGTCCGAGGAGGAGGTGAAGGAGAAGAAATCCAAGAAGGAGAAGAAAGAGAAGAAGGTATTGTTACCGGGTTTATTTTATGTTTTGTTTTGTCTGTTTTTTTTTATTCATTATCTTTGTATCATTAATTAACTACTTATGAATATTTAGATTTATTTGTTCATATTAGCTCTTTTGTTTTAATAAAAAAGTCAAATTAGTTGAATTGATAAAGGCATAATGGATTGATGGTTTTTTATGTATTGGTTTTTTTTGGTCTGATAAATCATTTTTCTCGAGTAGATTCGATCAGCAATTGACTACATTAATCCAATTGTACAAGTTACAGTGATTATTCCTATGCACACGAATCATAGGCAGCTGTTAAATTTTTAAATTTTTTTAAAGACCCAATGCGTTGTTTCTCATACATTTTTATTCCTCTACCCATAGGAGAAGAAGTCCAAGAAGTCCAAGAAGGAATCTTCCTCCTCTGACAGCGAGTAAACCTTGAACCATGTTTCATGTGTACATAGTTTAGTTCGTGCAGAATATAATGACAACCAGTTGTGCACTGGCTGTTGACGTGGTCTGTCTAGCTATTTCCCCCCATTTTTCTAATCATACTCTATAAAGGGGAACTTGATATTAAATTATTTCGATATAATATTTATTTATGTATAGCCGTGATTATGATAATGATTCCCTCGCTTATTATAGTTTATGATGACTAACTGTTAATTTGGAACACTACTACTACGACTATTAAATGCCAGCATGCTTAAATGTATGCATTCATACTTTGTTGCAACGTCAAAACAATACGTTGTACTGTGATGTAGGTAGTCATGGATGGCTTTTGAGCCTACACCATCTATTATCATGTAGTTAGAAACCATCTGCGATTGGCTGTTTATATAGGTATAAATCCAATATGGAACTGTATGCTTCCAATTAAACGATATTACATGTCTTATTACCAGTTAAATTTGCCAATAACCATGTTTTCAATCTGTATGTACTTATATATTTAATGCCATTGATGGCTAACTATCCAATTATGTGGAAACTAAGAAATTCAAAGTATTCATCTCACCACAATCTATGCATATAATTGTAATAGATAACATTTAAATTGTAAAGGCTAGTAATTTTTGTTTTCGACATATTGACCAAAAGGTTTAAAATTGATGTGATAACATTTTCCATAGTCAGGATGCTAGTTTACTATTAATTAATGGGTCGGATGTATCATTACGTTGTTATACGTAATAATTATTCAAGGTAGGGACAGGGACCGAACCTGTCTACTTATATCTATCTGCATGTGTGGGTATTTAGGAGGCATTCTCAGTCATGGGAGAGATTAGGTTTATGGAACTTGACAAGAGAGCAGAACCAATATTAGCTGATAGGGTGAGATACCACATACCATTACTATAAATGTTACTATCCCGAGCTATCCTTATATATTAACTAAAATATTACTAGTTGAAATATCAGGCTTTCCATTAACCCATAGCATACCTTTTATGAACATTATAGGTGTGTTTGATCAGCAAACACTGAAGACATATACATTCATTGTGTATACTACAATTAAACACCCTAGTCATAGTCACTACGTACAATGCGTACATCATTCTGATGAACATATCACACCACTAAAGGAATATGAATTAAAACATATTTCTATCATATCAGCCAAAACTGACACTGGCAATTGACGTAGTTGCTTTTTGATGTTCGGCTTAATCATTATTCGATTCAAAGTACTATACATGCCATTATAATCATCAAGAATAAAGGAGGATTTACATAGTTTCTGGATAGCATTCCTAGGCCATTCACAGTCAATACCAACATGTGCCAAGGCAACAACACCTTCGACAGTAGGTGATTGAATAATAGATAATTTAAGTAATTCTATTAATTCATCCTGCTGATAAAAGTGTGCAAGTGGAAGTAGTGTAACTGCTTCAGATGAAGTGCATGGACTAGCATTCACCCCCATCTGGCATAAAATGGCACGATACAGAAATTTATCAAAGTCTTTTGAGGTGAATTCTGAAATGCATAAACAATTAAAGCTTTTTCCAGGGTAGTCATTTTTAAGTATGGCGGCGAGGACTGGGGAGGCAGCACTGAGAATTCTTCTGGGTATCTTAACAGTGACATCATCCAGAGAAAAATATACAGTAGTGATTCGTATAGCTTTGTCGGAGTCAATAGTGTCAAAAAAGTTTATAATGCCTTCTGATGATTGCATTTTGAAAGGAAGGGGAAGTAGGGTTGTTATGGAAAAGAGAATACGTTTACGCTGTTACGATTCCTGAAGATTTACAATATAAACTATGACTAGATTCAAATAACTAAATAGAAGATATTATAAATATAAGGCGGTTAATTATATCGATGGTAAAAGATAATATAATCGATTAGTTACTTTAAGTAAACGTCGAAATAAACTAGAAATTTACTTGAATGAATGTAAGGAATCGAGTGTATTTATTTCAGTTAGAGATTGATTATAAACCTTTGCCTGAGCTTTTCATTAGGCACTCCTCTAATTAATTACTGATACTGATTGCCATCATAATATTAATTCGTGTTGATTGGTTTTTTTTATTGCATACATATTTTATTATAAAAAAAGGTTTAAGTGGTTCTTGGAAAAATGCATCTATTACCCTATTGGTGCTTGAGACGTCTAGCCTGGTTTATTAGCCACTGGCAATATTCTATTATATTGGTATGTCAGCGAAAATGTTTATATCATACTGATCATGCACAATAGAAAATAAAATGTTAATATAGTATAATACTGATATACAAAAAGAAACAATTTATTTTGAAACATTTGAATTACTTTCATTTAATTTTTCACTGATATTGATACAACTGGTTTCTAAAACACTGTAACAACTAAATCAATAAATTTTTTTCTCTCATCTACATTTAAGCTGGTATGATATTTACCATCGCTGTAGACTGATCATAACTCCAACTATGTTGAAACTGTAAAACACAAGGAAAAAATAATATACCCTGTCTTTATCTTAAGCATCCATCTTGACAATAACCCATGCCAGATGGTGAAATATAGTGTAACCAAGACTAAAAACTTCGTCTCAACCACACACTGGCTAGTTTATACTACTCTAAACCTAAACAGACGTGATATGATGAGATTGAATTTGAATCAAACTGTAGATCTAATAAATTAAGGTATACAAAAGTTAATCTCAATCTGAATCATTTCTAGTAGGTTTTTATAGATAATTTCTGCATTGACTTTACTTTTCAGATAAACAATACATAATATTGATTAATAACATATAATAAGTAAATATAATGTATTTTATATTCCAATACAAACAAACAAATGAAAAAAGGAATCAATGTAACATATTGGAGATGTTCCAACCGCTTTATTGTAGATATAATTTGCAATCAAAAATCGATTGAGACGAATACTAGGTGGTTGGCGTTTACGACCATTAATCGGCAAATATTATTGGCTTATAAGCACTTAATCAGAGATTAACTTCCGATCGAATATATTTATTGCCAATATTAGTCAGTCAGTATTGGGTGAATAACTAACTATTAGTGTTAATCATAGACATTGATCGACAGTTGAAGCGATTCGTTGGAAGTTAAAACTGATTGATAACTTTGATTGGTCCCTGTTTTAATACTCTTAAAATCTGAGAACACAACTAGACTATGGCATGACCGACCGGTCAATCTTCTATCTAAAACTTTATTACCTGAGTTCAGGTTCTTAATGAAGACCACCTCAATATCAGATTATAATATATATATATATTTTATGCTTGTATCTTTGTGAATATAAGTTATGACTGACTTTAACTAATCAAGGTAATTATCTTGTTGGAACCAAAGCGTTCACTACACTTGTATATTTCATTCGCTTATTTATTGCTATTATATTCGCTTATTACTAGAAGGTAAAAAACGTTAATTCTTAGCAAAGTTTGATAGGGATTACAACTACCAACTAGAACTTAGTAGCATCAATACAAGTGTTATTCCTAATAAATCCCAATAAGAGTATTCGCAAGAGGGCGTTCATCAAAACTGCAGTTTCCCTAACACGGTCCACAATCTAGGTGAAGAAGGTGAGAAAAGAATTTTCATCACTAATGTATATTATAAATATCCATATAATCACTCATACAATATATAAATGTATGGTATTTGTTGATAGAATAAAATTACTTTTGTCCTACTGTAACCAAATAATGGGCCACACTTAGGTATCCCTGACTTGGAGCCAATCGATACATAGAACCAGTAGCTCCCCAACCATTTTTATCTCTCAGGCAACCGTGCCCACTGCAATTGCAGATATCACAGCAGATAGGATACTGGTATAGGTGTAATAGAAGAGAGAAAGAGAGAGAGCGAAAGAAAATACACCAAGTATATATATAATATTATAGTCGACAAATATAAAATATTATAGTCCAATCATGACATCCATTAAATTGTTATTAGCCAATAGTAATATATAAAAGATATAATGCAAAATATCAAGAAATGTTGATATAGATAGATTGATATATAGGTAGATAGAATAGATATCCTTGTTAAGTTTGGACGTATTTGGAGTATATTAAGATATAATATAAGCATTGACATGTAAAGATAAATAGAAATAAATACAAACATCTATTAAAACATATCACTGAATATGTATATATCAGCCAATAGAATACAACATACCTTCCAAATAGGGTTGGTTCTCGTTTCTGTCACATTCTCGCCATATCTGTAGAAGATAGAAAGTTTAGTTCATGATAAGTAGAGATATGTAGGAATAGTCTGATATAATATAGTGTGTGTATTATGTGATACATCTAATACTATGCAGTTGTAGTACACATAGTAATATATATTATATAGTACATATATCAAAAAGTATTATATAGTACATACAGCAATAAGTATTACCCAGTACAAATGGTAGTGTATTATATAGTATATATAGTAATATGAATTATATAGTACATCTAGTAATATGTATTATGTAGCACATATAGTCATATATATATATTATGCCGTATATATAGTAATAAGTAACATGTGCTATGTAATGCATTTAGTATTATGTATTATATATTATGTTATGTATACGTGGGGATTTAAAACATTTTTATATACATATACTTATATGTTGATGGGTATATGGGTGTGGAAGTGAATATGCATGTCTTGAATTACAAAAAAAGCTACATACAACACTTGCACCTGTATGTGTGTATATAGATATACATCCTAACATACAAGAACATACATCATACATACATACTTACATACCTCCTTACCCAACTAACTACCTACCTTCTTACCGACATACATGTATATATACATACCTACACACATGCATACATACATACATACATACAAACATACGTACATACATACATGCATATATTCATACATGCAAACTTACCTACATACCTACAGACATACATACCTCAGCTGCCTTTGCCAAACCTAATGACAACATGAAGAATTGGTTCCTTGATATATTTTCCCTCCTCTCCCTCTCATACATTCTACCATAACTGACATACTTCCTATTTTGGTTAAAATGATATTATATAGGTGTTCTGGATTATAAGTACAATACACTATAAACAGATTATAGGTAGATACGTACACTTGCAAAACAAATGAATATGTTATATTAGCATATATGCTATGTATTGTATATAGTATTTGTTTACGTGTATACTTTGTTGCAATGTATTTAAATAACTATATAATTTTATAGTCGAGGTATTATATTTTCACGCATATATATACAGTATAATATAATCTAACCAAATATAAAACGTAAAATATATTATTACGTTTTTTTTTTTATGGTGTTCTTATTATGTTATTATATTATTATGTCAATTAATCTTCTCCTTTTCTATTGGTTTTCAGTGCGCGCCAAAACATGTTACTTTTAAAAACACAATTAGGTTAGAAATGCATAAATTTATCTATAGGTACTTAGAGTACATATAGTATAGTTATTATATACTGTATATAGTATAATTATTCTTACATAATATATAATTTAATTATTACATATTATATATATAGTGTAATTATTATATGCGTATATAGGTATTCGTGTATGTACATGAGCACATGTGAATTCAATTCATGTAGACTTTGTATCTACTAAATGGTAGTTATTCATCCATCTTGTTCTGCATAAATTCTTTATATCCCTTGATTTTGCTAATAGGATATTATATGTAATAAAGCCCAGATTCTTATAAAATAATGCCATTCGTATTATACTTATAAAATTGACTCGGACATTGCTATGTCAAATATTAAAACTAGGATCATTAAAATTTATCAATCAATTTTAACTTTCACCCAATTTGTTAAAATCACGTATCAATTTATATGATTAACACTGATGGTTACTTATTCATCCAATACTCACTAAGATGGCAAAAAACCTATTCTATTGCAAATTTAATCTCAGATCAGGTATTTCTAAGCCAATATTATTCGTCGATTAATGTTTGTAATCACCGATCGCTTAATAATCGCCTTAGTCCATTTTTCACAACTTACTAATCTACAATAAAGCAGTTGAACACGTGTAATGCGTGACAATGGTTCCTTTTTTATTTATTTGTTTAGGTTGAAACATAAAACTTATTTTTATTTATTATTTTTTATTAATTGATATTCAGTATTATTTAGCTAAAATTTAATGACTATAGAAATTATCTATCAAACCTATGTAATAATGACTTGGATTAAGATTAATTCCTGTATACAGTTTAGTATGAGGTTAACAGTTTGATCCAAATTTAATATCACCGCATCATATATGTTTAGAGTAGTATAGATTAACCACTATGTAGTTGAGACTGGACTTTTAGTATGGTCACACTATAGTCCACTATATGATATGGGTCATTAGCAAGATAATGGCTTAAGATAAAGGCAGGGTATATTATGCTTAACCCCTATCTCTTTCCCACAACTACCTTACTAACACTTGCTTTTAACATGGAATCATTTGAAAATTTCATGATTTTGCTGGACACTATCCTCTCCGAAAGTCCTTTAACAATCATTTCTATATCTATATCTTTCCCTTTGGATGATACCACTGCTAAGATATCCAAAAAACTTCTCTGTGCAGCCTCCCCCGTCCTCGCCGCCATGTTTACAAATGATTGCTATGAAAACATCACTAATTATTTATGCATTTCACAATTTATCTCAAAAGCCTTTGACAAATTTCTGTATTGTGCCATTGGATGTCACATTGGTGTATATGACTACTCCTGTTCTGCAGTAGAGATAGCTGAATTACTTCCCCTCGCACTTTTTTACCAACAAGACGCAATGGTGGACATGTTTAAAGAAAGTATTATTTGTGTATCTACATTTGAAGAAGGTGTAGCTGCTATTGGACATTATGGTATTGACTGCGAATGGCCTGATCAAGTTATCGACAAACTCAGTTTACCGTTCTTTTTTATTCGGAAATTAGGTGCTAAGGGTTTTAACTATGGCATAGCGATTCAGCAGGCTTTCAAAAAAAAAAAATAAGTCAGTTGCCAGGGTTGGTTGTAGCTAAAATTAAAGAAGCATTTTTTATTAGATTTGAGATAATTGGTAACGATTGCTTCAAAACACCATTTCAACTTGATAATAAACCAATTTCGATTTACGATACGATGAGGTAGACAAAATATGATTCGAGGGTGAATAAGAAAAATAAAAGAAATCAGCCAAATTATGTTCCAAATTTGATTGGTTCAAACTACATCTAATAACCCTAGAGCACAGCAACTAACCCCTATGAACGAAACTCACCAATAATAATGGCAATACCAATCTCGAATCATATATAGCATGAGTCAATGGACCATTATAAAGGATCATTAATTGTATACATAAATCCTAGCAAGATTGTTGTTTGAGAGTCATATATGGAACAAAATATTGTTGGGAATAATAAGTAGAGGCAAGAGCGTTCCTGTGACCTATATTTATTTAGGAGGAGAGAGAATACCAAATTAAGAGACGTTTTAACGTATCCCTTTGTGTACACAGAGTAATGATACACTAAGACATTTTTTAATAATAAACAAGTTGGCAGGACTTGTCTCAGGCAGGATGCCTAAGCAATGAGTTATTATATTTGGACCCAAAACATGTGATCTGGAACGGGTTTTAAAATAGTCGCAGGACCTCTGCTATTGGCTGGTTCAATTTTGATCAATCATTTTGGATTACCATTAAGCACTAATATATTGCACTAACTATTTTTCCAAACTATATATTTAATAATAACTACCAATAATATTAAATGATTTGTTAATAATGGTTGTAATTGAATCAATTACTTTCAATTGTATCAAGTTAGTTAATTGGTTTATCAGATATAAAATCAATTAGTTACGGAGGTTGACTGCCAATGGGTAGCCAATCCCACACAGATACAGTATGGGTAAAAGAGTAATTTAAGTTAGAGCAAAGTTTAGATATAAATAGCTATTTAAGAGGGAATGTTGGGGATCATTGTGCCCTTCCAATAGAAAAAGTTTGAAAGATTTAGATTAATAAACATGACTCATTTGTACAATAAGATAATAAGATGCTAAATTCAGTGGAAGAAATAGAAGGAAAGTGGGTTAAACAGGAAGCCAAGTTTCAACCATATCAATAGGAATAGAACAGAGCAAACACAGTCTCATCCCAAAGTATTTTGTTAGATGGAATACAGATTATGTATTTTTATTCGATGGTTATGGTTACCAAGATTTTATCTAAAGACATAATTGTATTCTGTTAGCATTAACAAAAATAATATTTAAAAAGATCAAGGTATTACCTGTTTATAATTACTAAATACGGATCATATAACACAAAATATTGCATTGCCTTTGATAAATTTAGAATAGAAATATATATTGGAATGCGTATCAAATAATCATTTAGAATTCCTAATAATTCAATTGAGTACAGCCTCACAAATGAATAATCCAATGAAACAACTATGAGTAATTCTGACTGGGCTGTTTACTTCCAATAATATTGAGTAGATCAATTAATCGTAGAAGTTGACTACTGATGAGAATGTAGACGACTTAGCTCAGACACGAGTTGGGTAAAGAGTAGTCTAGGCTTTAGTAAATGATTAGCAGTGTTTGTTCAGAGCAAATACATCGTAGAGGCTGCAATAAAGGGATGATTGTTGATCATTATCTAAAGGTCTTAAATAGTGAGATCCAAAGTGTCCGTACATGGAGATCCAGAGATCATTAGCAATATTCGTCACTAAATCTACCTGCCCTTAAAAAAAGAAGTCTAAACGACTTAGATTAATTAACATTAGGCATTCATATAATGAGATTTTTACTGTAGTAAAAGACATAGGAAGAAACTCGATAAGAGGGGAAGCCAAGTTTAGAGACTCACCAGGTCTATAAAGTATTTTCAACCTTATTCACAATTTTGGAGAGGATTAACTAGGGCATTTTTTGACCCATCCAGTCTATTTATACTACTAGTTCCCAGAATTTCAGGCGCATATTGTTTTTGCAGCTTGTACTAGAATAATATAACATTGTAATTTAATAAATACAAACACAATTATACAAAGATTAATGCTTGAGGAAAGATACAGACTCTGTCAATAACCAAACATTTTTAAAGATAGAAGAAATAGAGTCAATAATGCCAATTAATGGCCACAAAATCTACCTACATATCACAATACATTGGCACTCAAATCTAGAGCTAATAAATAATAATTTTCTGTCCAAATCAGAAGGTACAGAAGCTAGTATATTTTAAAGTATAGGCGATCCCTTGAACTGTACTTACATTTATCTTGCTGATCACCAAAATTAAGTCTTAGAGGCATAATATCATAATATTAACAATGGATATTATCTGTCATCTCTGTATCTTACGAACCTATGGTATCTTATATTAAGTAATCCATCTTTTCAATTCCAAAGAAAGGTTAAGAAGAAGAAGAAGAAATAATCCATACTGTGTATTTATTTATATAGGTTTTTCATATACATGCATACAATACAGTCATATGCACATATATACACATACATAACAAAATAGGAGTTTATTGATATATAGCAAATTGCTGACAGGTAAATCCCTACACAACAATACATGCATACGTGTACCTATATACCCCCCGTCCGTAAGAATCTTTTATAATGGATATATTCACGATGGGTTGAGATGATAAAAAGTAAGGTTTCCGAAGTGAAGAAATGAACTAGGCACAACCAATAATAAAGAAAAGAAACAAAACACGGTGTAGAGATGAACAAGCACATCACTGCCTAGAATTTATTATTAGCCCAATTCTACTTCAAATGTTTCAAGGATTATGACAAATGGCTTCTATAGTCAGAATTGTACCTGCTAGGTCTAGGCCATTGTTTTATTATAGGAAGTCCTAAAAATCAATCAACTATATTCATATGTTTTGCGTATATATTTGAAATGATAGGATTGTTTGATATATTGCGTTTGAAGAAAAATAATTACAAAAGAAAAAGTAAAAGGAAGTTGCAATATAAAATACAAACATAGGTCTAAATGATTGCGTAGTAAGTGTAGTCTAGTTAGCAAATACCATGAAGGTTTTGTATAGCAAAATATGTCCAAAGAGATCTTGATGACTACATATTGTATATACTAAAACATATAATGATGACTTGGTAAATAAGTATACAATATAAAAAACTTATGGTAATATAATAATATGCATTATTCCGGTGGTCATAGCCCTAAACATAAAGCATGCAATTATATGTATGGCCACCGTCTAAATCTACTTAACAGCCAATCAGGAAACCTATTTTACCTGGATAACTAAGTGGGCCAATAGGTACGGCCAATTGATAAAAATCACAAGGATGCTATCTAAATATAATTTACGGCCAATCTGAAAGTGAATGGCTAACCAGATAACTTGATTGACCAATGGGCAAAGCCAAAAAATACGTAATCACAAATAGCTTTTTAACTTCATTGATTGGAATTTTAATTGTATGTTGGTTGAGTAATATATATAGCTTTTTTCTCCCCATTTTTTACTTCCTTGTTTTTTTGCCCTCCATTTTGAAGAAAAAAATATTGATTAATTGACAACTAAAATTACTTTTTTGATAACTTTTTATCAAGTAATGTTAGCCATTGTTATTAATTCAAGGAACCGAAAATTTGTTTACAATTGCTTTCATAAAATACACAATTTGCCAAAATCAAGTTTAAACATATTCTATAAGATGTTCTAGCTTTAGATATAAATGGAAACCTATGTAAATTGCGATCGCGCTTTATTATTTTGCTTTTTTGGGTATGAATTCTCTCTCAATAATATATAAAGATATTCTTATTGGTAGACATAAAATACTGTGAGACTCATAATGGAAATTTATAAGTAACCAATCAGGGGAGTGCTAATGAAAAGCCTCACTGATGAGGCAAAGGTTTATAATCAATTTCTGATTGAAATAAAGATACTCAATTCCTTACAACTATTCATATAAATTACCAATTCAATTAGACGTTTACTTAAAGACTAATCGAGTTACATTATCTTCTATCAATAATAAAAATTAAACGCCATATATCTATAGTATCTTTTATATGATAATTTGAACCAAATTAATTGTTTATATTGCAAATATTCAGGAATTGAAACAACATAAACATACTATATCTTTTTTTACAATAGCCCTACTTCCTACTTCCTTTTCCTTTCAAAATGCAATCATTTGAAAGTTTTAGGAATTTTTTTGATACGTTCATCTCCGAAAGTGCTTTAACAATCATTACCGTAACGTTTCCTCTTGATGATGTCACCATTAGAATACCCAGAGGAGTTCTCTGTGCTGTCTCCCCAGTCCTCGCCGCCATATTTACAAATAATTCCATTGAAAACAGCACTGATTGTTTATGCATTTCACAATTCACTTCAAGAGCCTTCGACAAGTTTTTGTATTTTGCCATTAGATGTCAAATGGATCTAAATGATTACCCATGCACTTCATCTGATGTGGTTACATTACTTCCTCTCGCACACTTCTACCAACAAGATACATTAGTGAAAGTACTTAAATCAATTTTTATTAACTCGCCCACATTAGAAAGTGCAATCGCCTTTGCGCAAGTCGACATTAACTGCAAATGGCAGGCTGATGTTATCCTAAAACTAAATAGGTTGTGCTTTACTATTAAGGATGTGCATGAATATCCTGGTGGACCTTATTATGGTGTTCGAATTGCACTTCAACCAAACATCAGAGAAAAACTAAGTGAGTTACCAACGTCAGTTGTAGCTGATATGATTGAAAGATGTTTTATAACATATATTTTTTCTAATTTGGTAGAAGAGATTTAAAGAAGTATGCACTGTATGTAATAATGGGTTTATTTAATTGTAGTATATATAATGGATATGTATTATTTACTGAACTGATAGATCTGCGCCTATCCTTATAATTAAAACTACAGATGCTGGGTTTTGAATAGAAAATAAACTATTATTATTGTAGTTCTGTATTTAAATATTTTTTATTGACTCTTTCAGAGAGTAAAATTGACCTACAGTAGAAGTTAACATATATACATACATATTATTTCACACACTATCATACCTACAGAAATAACATTGGTTCGTGTAAAACAAGATAAATGTGAAGGTGATTGAAGTAGCCATATGTATTTCTCTCTATATAAAAAATACTTGTGTATATGCAAAACAGATTTATTGGCATTTTTTAAACCATAGGTTTCACTGCACTTAGATTATTCTTTTTTATTGTTATCATACTCGTCTATTATGATACAGAAAAAAATTGACAGTCTTTTTTAAAAATAGTAAATGAAGACAAGAGCGTTCCCGTGTCCAATATTTGTATAGAAGGAGAGAGAATACCGAAATAAGGGAAGTTTAAACGTGTCCCTTTGCATAAACGGAGTACAGATGTGTTAAGAGATATTTTTATTATTACACAAGTCGGCAAGACTTGTCTTAAGCAGGATGCCTAAGCAATAGGTGTTATCTGAACCCAAAATCTATGATCTGAAATGGCTTGTAATATAGTCACAGGACCTCTGCCAATGACTGGTTCAATTTTAATCAATCATCTTGGATTGTCATTCAGCACAAATAGATTGTACTAGCTATTTTTTCCGAATACATAGCAAATAATAACTACTAATGCTATTAAATGCTTCATTATTAATAGTTGTAATTGAGTCAGTTACCTCCAATTATATCAAGTAGATTAATTAGTTGATCAAATATAAAATCAAGTAATCATGGGGGTTGACTAACAATGAGTAGCAAATCTAGCACAGTCATGGTATAAGTAAAAGATTAGTTTAATTTTAAGTAAAATTTAGAAAAAAACAGCTAATTAAGAGTAAATGTTGGGGATCATTGACTCCTTCCAACAGAAGAAGCCTGAGAGACTTAGACTAATAGATATAACTTATTTGTATAATGAGATGTTAAAGTCGGTAGAGGAGACAGAGGAAAACTAGGTTAGACAGAAAGCTGAGCTTCAGCCAAATCAATGAAAATACAACAGAGCATATACGATCTCACCCCAAAGTATTTTTTTGGATGGAATACAGATTATATATATTTATTCTATGGCTATGATCTCCAGAATTATATCTATAGACAAAATAGTACTCGGTTAGCATCAATAACAATATCATTTAAAATTATCAAAATACTACCTGTTTACAATTACTACTAAACTGATCATATAACAAAAACTATTGCATTGTATTTGATGAATTAATAATTAAGAGATAACTGAATTGTGTATCAAATAATCAATTGGAATGCCTAAAAATTCAATCGAATACAGTCTCACAAATAGATAATCAAATAAATGAATTATGAGTGATTCTGATTGAATTCTTTATGTCCAATAATATTGAGTAAATCAATTATTCAAAAAAGTTGAATACCAATGAGAATTCAAACAACTTATTTCAGATATGAGATAGGTAAAGAACAGTTCATATTTGAACAAATGATAAGCAGTATTTGTTCAAAGAAAATATAGTGTAAAAAAAACTATAAAGGAATAATTGTGGATGATTATCTAAGGGTCTCAGACAGTGAGATACAGAGTGTCCTGTATATAAAGATCCAGAGAATATTAGCAATATTTGGAGACGAATAACTAAATTATTTGGTGACCCAACCAGTCCTTTTATGCCGTTACTTCTTGTTGGAGCCAAAGCCTTCAATGTCTTTTTTTGCTACAACTTATTCCTTATGTTACAAAACCAAGCCATCCAAATAAAGACACGATAGTATAAGATTATCGAAAGAAGATCAGACAATCCTAGTGGGTCTCCGTGATCTTTCATGAACCGATTTATTAACCAATAAGAATATTCATGATTGATCCCATTTAGATTATTGAATAGAGCTATGCGGGTGTTAACCAAACTTAACACCTGTGCTAAGCACAGATCAGGAAACTATAAAAGGAACAAAAACAATTAATAATAAATACTGTTCAATCTATGTGCTTTATGGTTTTTTATATTATATCTATAGTTGTCGAAGAAGTTGAAGCAGATAATCTAGATACTTTACTGGAAGGCCAAATGGTTGAGTCTGGTATTGCTTCTTCCAATAATAATAATAATAATAATACCATAACTATATATACACAGTCACAATTGGACTACAATTATTAAATATACAATATATCACCAAATAAGAAACTAAAAGCCTCTATATCCATTGATCAGCAGAGACAAACGCAAGAGCAGCTAGCTAGAGATAGAACCTGCCCTTTACCTGAAGACAACAGCATGATAAACTCAATACAACAGATACTAGTTCTATTTCCAATACTTTCTATGATTTCGTGCCTATTCTTACAGTTTGCACTAGTGTAATGTGACATTGTAATTTAATAATCACATATACAGTTATAAAAAAATTAATACTTGCGAGAACATACAGATTCTGTCAATGACCAGATGGTTTTGAAGGTGGGAGAGATAGAGTTAATAATATTAATTAATTGCCCAAGAAATCTACTTACATATCACAATGCATTGGCACTCAAGCTTAGAACTAATAAATAATAATATTGTCCGAAATATTCTTGACTGCTCTAGTTAATGCATTCTACACTATGGGCCGTACAAATCTTGCAAAACTATTCAACTCCGGATGAATACGTAGATCAGCTGAAGTTCCAGGAACAAACGGATTGTGCAGTAATTGGCCCATTATTAATTGATAACACAACGTCCTTAAATAGATATATTTATTTGTCAATTCAATAGAATACGAGCACTTATACTAAATAAAATAACTAGCTATACAGCCAATAAAAACAAGATACAATCGCATTGGATTATTTTGGATAAGATAAGATAATTCTAGTGGCCTCAGAGGTCTTCTATAAACTGTATTTCTTACGGGTCCCATTGACATTGATAAAATAATTTATAATTGACACCTGTGATCAACAAATATTGCGGAAGAATAAGGACGGGGGTCCCTGACGGCGCTATTTACACGGATTACATAATATTCTTAGACAGCGTCTGTTTAACATGAACGTGGCACAATTTCTATATGTCTCTGTATACTATTTCTAGACGGCTCCGTATATTCTCCTTCTCTTTGTTTTTATTTACAACGCTAAAAATTTAAACACAATTAAAAATATGCTACAACTGTGAACAAATATTTTATACAAATCTAAAGGTGCAAAGTTTTTTTCATTTCAAAACATAGGCAGTCACTTGGACTGTGCCTACTTTGATGCTGCTGATCACCTGCATTAAGTTTGCAGATATAGCATCGTAATATTAACACTGGATATTATCTATTACACCTGGAGCTTACTATCCAAGAGTATAGTAAATTCTGTAATTAATCTATCTAGCTAATGTCAAAAAAGAGTTAAGAAGATGAAATAATCCATGCGGTGTATTTATACAGGTTTTTCATATACATATATATAATATAGACATATGCACGCATATACACATAAATAGCAAAGGTGTTCATTAATATATAACAAATAGCTGACGGGTTGATTCATACACAAGTATGCATACATTAATGTGCCTATATACCCCCTTTACCTAAAAGCCTTTCACAATGGATATATTTACGATGGGTTGTGTTAATAAAAAGTAAAGGTTCTTATGTGAGGAAATGAACTAGACACAGCCGATAATGAGGAAAAGAAAAAGAACACAGTTTAAAGATAAACAAACATACTACTGCCAAGGATTTATTATTAGCAAGATTTTACTTTAATTGTGCTAAAGAGTATGATATGATAAATGACTTCTATAGTCTAAATTGTAACTACCAAGTCTAGGTCATTGTTTTACCATAGGAAGTTATAATAATCAATCAATCATATCCACGTGTTTTTCGTATATATTGGTAATGATAAAGTTATTTAATATATTGAAGTTTGAAGAAGAATAATCGCAAAAGAAAAAGAAAAAGAAAATCGTAATGTATAATACAAACATAGTTTTAAAGAAGTGCGTGGTGAGTAGTCTAACTAGTAAATACTATAAAGATTTCTATAGAAAAATGTCTAAATAGTTCTTCATGACTATATATTGTATGTAATAAATAACATATAACTTGGTAAATAAATATGCAATATACAAAGCATATAATAATATAATACTACGCATTATTGCGGTTGGCACAACCCTCAACATAAAACATGCAATTATTTATATGGCCGTTATCTAAATCTACTTAACAGCCAATGAGGAAGCCTATTTTACCTGGATAACCAGGTGGACTAATAAGTACGGCCTATTAACATGAAATCACAAGGACGCCGTCTAAATCTAATTAACAGCCAATAATAAGGCAAATGCTAACCGGATAACTTAGTTGACCAATAGGAAAAGCCAATAAGAATGTAATCACAAATAGGTTTTAATCTCATTGATTAGTATTATAATCGCATGTATATCGCTTATTTTTTTCCCTTTGTTTCCTCTTATTTTCTCTCCATTTTTTTAAAAAAAATATTGATTAATCGACAAATAAAATCACTTTTTTGTGACTTTTCATTGAGTAATGCTAACGATTGTTATTAATTTAAGTGGCAAAAATTGTTTACAATTGCTTCCACAAAATACGCTATTGGCTAAAATCAAATCTAAACAAATCCTATAGGTAGAATGTTTTAACGCTATATATAAATAAAAACCAATATAAACCGCCATTGCGTTTTATCATTTTGCCAATTTTGGAATGAATTCTCTCCCAATAATAAATAGAGAGATTCTTATTGGTAAACATAAAATGCTGGGAGCTCAGGAGAGTGCTAATGAAAGCCTCGGTAATGAGGCAAAGGTTTATAATCAATTTCTGACTGAAATAAGTACACTTGATTCCTTGCATCCATTCATATAAATTACTAGTTTAATTGGACGTTTACTTAAAAAAACTAATCGATTATATATCTTTTACCATTGATACAATTAACCGCCTTATATTTATAATATCTTCTAATTAGATATTTGAATCTAGCCAATAGTTTATATTATAAATGTTCAGGAATCGTAACAGCATAAACATATTCTATTTTTTCCACAACCACCCTACTTCCCCTTCCTTTCAAAATGCAATCATTAGAAGGAGTCATAAAGTTTTTTGGCACTCTCAACCCCAAAAGTAATTTAGAAATTATTACTGTGACTTTCTCTCTTGATAATGCCATCATTGAGATACCCAAAGGAATTCTCTGTGCTGCCTCCCCTGTCCTCGCGGCCATCTTTACAAATAACTCCACTGAAAACGCCACTAATTCTTTATGCATTTCACAATTCACCTCAAGCAGTTTCGATAGATGTCTTTATCGTGCCATTTTATGCCATATGGGTGTGAAGGATTACCCATGTACTTCATCTGAGGCAATTGCCTTACTTCCACTTGCACACTTTTATCAGCAGGATGAATTAGTGAAATTACTTAAATCATCTATTATTCAATCACCTACTGTCGGAGGTGTAGTTGCCTTGACAAATGTTGGTATTGAGTGTTCATTGTCTAAGGACGCTATACAGAAACTATGCGATTCATCATTTTTTCTTCATTATTTTGGCAGAAATGATACTTGTGTTCAAATAAGGATTAATGATCGCATGAGACATGAACTAAGTCAGTTGCCAGGGTGGGTTTTAGTCAATATGATAGATTATTGGTTTAAGGCATATTCTTTCAAAGGTTTGAAATTTTAGATATAATGATGTACGCACTTTATATAATAATGGGCGTTTTTAATTGTATAATACACAATAAATGTATATGCCTTTAGTGCATATTGATCAAACACACTTATAACTACTGCTACAACTACATCTATTCTTAATGAATCTTTAAAAGAAAATTTACTATTATCGTTTTTTTTTCATTTTTCTAATACTTTTTATTAACTCGTATAAAGAGTAAATTCAACCCATAATATAAATTATCATATATATAGCAATAATACTGATATATATGATGTTAAACACTTGTGAAGGTAACTGAGCTGACTATATGTATGCTTCTCTATATGTAAAATACTTAAGTATATGCAAATTGTGTTTATTAGCATTTTTAAAAGCAAAGTGTTTTGTTGCACTTACATTATTATTTTTTATTGTTATCATACTCGTTTGTTACATATAGGGAGATTTTTATTAGTCTTTGTTGGAAATTATAATTAAAGACAAGAGCGTTCCTGTGACCTATATTCGTTTAAGAGAAGAGGGAATACCAAATTTAGAGGCATTTTAACGTGTCTCTTCGCATACCCGGAGTACAGATATGCTAAGACATACTTTTATTATTAAACAAGTCGGCAGGATTTGTCCTAGGCAGTATGCCTAAGCAATATGTGTTATCTGAATCCAAAACCTATGATATGAAATGGCCTCTAATATAGTTGCAGGATCTCTGCCATTGGCTGGTTCAATTTTGATCGATCATTGTAGATTGCCATTAAACATCAAGTGATTGTACTAACTGTTTTTCCAGACCACATGTCTAATAATAATTGCTAATTATATTAAATAATTATAGCCATATAAATAAATACCTAAATTAATTAAGTATTCTTGTTTGAGCAGTCTTATTAATATATGTATGGTATACTATATCTTAACAGTACAACGGTCTTTCTAATATAGCTACATATATGACAGGTTAAAATGGTTATAGATATAATGAATTAATCAATCAAAATTGATAATTAGTCTATATATGATATTTATTATAATTCCTGTATAATAATTATTGTAATATGAATTTGACTTCCTACTTTGAGCCAGTAAGATATATTCAAAGGTCAAATCTTTATCTGAGTTAGTATAAATCTCTTTGATCTCTAGAGTGGTTTCTCTAGTTTGGAAGTTGCATGACTACCAACTCCAAAGGAATACGTAGCACAACCAACAAGCTGGCGATAACTGGATCATGAAATGATTTCTCCAATATTCATTGCTTTAACAGCATTTTAACTCAGATGAAATAATTTGTTAGCCGAAGTGAACTAAGAGTGAGCAATGAGACTAATGATGTGGGCATTAGTTAAAAAACCATTCAAATAAGGACACATACATTAGACCAATTGGAGAATTGAGATCAAGTATTAAAGATCTGGAAAAAATTAAAAATGTCTTCTTCTAATTCTACTTTCATTCTATCCTCTTTTAATCTATTGACGTCTTCTACGCTTTGCTTGATGTCAGATATAAATGAAACATCTGTGTGATTAAGTGGAGTTAAACTTAGTCTTGGTTTTCTTTGATGCCCTATCAGGGTCAGTGGAGCCGTGTAGAGATATAAAATGTGCGTTACGTTTTTTTATATTTCCTTGTATCTTTTCTACGTGTTCTCTAGATATATTTTTTGTTTTTGTGCAGTGTTTTATGAAATAGGGTCTAATGATTATTAGCCGTTATATAAAGAAGTCGTATATCGTGGCTTAGCCCTTGAAGAGTACTAGTGCTGCTAGTATTCTTATATACTTATCAGAATCAGATCGTGATAGTTATATAGTGTGAATAACCTAAGTTTATCCTATGAGATATATTTTTTATGTAGCTACATAAAATACAGGGACAATCCTGTCTCGATTCAATTCTAATGTTTTCTATACCAATTACTACAATATACACAACTCTATCGGATATTGTATTGTTAATAGTATATATATATATGTGTGCTATCACTTTAAGTAATAATAATCTTTTTGTTTACATGCCCTCAAACAATAATCTTTAAGGATGTATATGTGTGCTTTTAGTAAATTAATGTTCATTTGGTATCTACCTGAGAGTTAGTCACTAAGTAATCAAAACAATATATTCAAAATTTCATACAAAAAAATGAAGTGGTCTTGAACAGGAAGTAACTGATCTGTAACATTGCCATACTACCACAACGTGCATAGTTCTCTTGAAAATGTTATGTAACCATGACAACAGTGTGAACATGGCATGCTATTTGTAATTTACAGTTCTTCACACATAAATTATTCCGTATGAAACTACTCCATGGACTTGTAAACAACAAATATTGCGGTACGTATTTTATCATTAACTCAGTTAAACCCATGATAAGCGACAGATATAATAGATAGCACAATGGATTACTATGTCTAGATCACTGGATAACCTCTTTCGCTAGGGTGAAATTGGCACTATTACTTAGGCAGAATATATGTGTACTGTTATATATATATTAGCAGTGTAACAATAGGTAACTTTAATTAAAGCAAGGCAATTTATTAAAAACACATGCGACCAATTACCGCATCCATATAAGTTTATAGTACCAATCAAAGACGGTAATAACTGGTCCATGGCCTTATAAATCGCATTCGTATTCATTATCTAAGGAAACGGGTTTCTTTCATCAATAGCAATACTGATATATATACAGCAATCTGTGGCAATTAAAGTGACTTGTCCACAGGTTCGGAGGCTCTAACCAGGTGTTGTTTATAAGTGTTTCTGGCTGGGCTAGCAATAGAGGCAGCTTTTACTTCTGATCTTAATATTGGGCCAAGGATTTCTGATTCACTTGTTACCAGCTAACTAACTGTACCACCTGGGTCTTTGGAGTTGACGGTCTTGTAACGGTATTAATATATATATATATATATATATATATAT
>NAOQ01000052.1:189017-199485 GCA_002751075.1 Ichthyophonus hoferi | reverse complement strand
TAAACTTAAAAGTCTAAATCTGTTTAAAAGTTTTGTCTTTCACTCACTTTATTTTCCACTCTTTTTTTATTAATTAAAAAAACATTTAGTTTGGTTACTTGCATTAGTATCAATGGTAGACTAAATTCTTTAATTGCCATTTAATTAGATAATTAGCATGATAATCGACTAATTACTATAATTAATAACTGACTAATATAATTAAAACCCAAGTAATAAAATTATTTATTAATTGGTGTAATTGGTGATCGGATAATTTGAAGGATTATTAATTACCATAATCAGTCACTAATTATTAGAAATAAAACTGGTATCTATTGCACTAAGTTCTATCTGGCTGTTGTCGTCAGGTAAACGGCAGCCTAAAGCTTTGGTTTCTTACCTGGCAATGTGTTGCATATTTAGTAACTATAATCTAATACGGTTGAGTGCATAGAGTTATGCTATCGTTACTATCAGAAGAAGCAACCCTAAAGTGGACTAGTGAGCCTTCTAGCTAAGTATCTGGATTATCTACTTCGATTATAAAACTAATAAGCAAATGTAATAATAATACATAAAATAATAAACTGTAAAAGTACAGTGACCACTTTGCTTCTAACAATTATTAATATAATTATTCATTAATTAATGACTAAATTTATAATTAAAGCAGTGCCTTAATTTTTTTTTTCATTTGTCATATTAAGGTATACTTTCTTCCTTATATAGTGTCGTCGAAAAACCCTTGGACTACGTACTAGATGCACAGTTTGTCATAGGTGTTAAACTGTGAATTCTAATTAGATAATAGCTGATGAGGAATGCAGTAACTGGAATGCCCTACCTTGTAAAAAGGAATTCTTTTGTGGTGATTGTCTGTGGATGAGGTGAATCAGAATGGATCTATGTATGGTTTTTTTGGTAAGTTATAGTATAGTATAATATAATGTAGCATAGTGTAATATGGCGTGTTGTGTTTGTTGTATTGTGTTGTGCTGTATTTGGTTATGGCGATTGCCTGTGGACGAGGTGTGTTAAGGTGGGTGAATCTATGCATTATGATATTATATTATATTCTATTGTATTATAGTATAGTATATTATCTTATCTTATCGTATATTATATTATATTATATTATATTATATTATATTATAGTGTATTATGTTGCATTATAATATATTATACTACATTACATTATACTATATTATATCAGACTATATCCTACATATCTCTAATGATCATGAACTAAACTTTTTATCTTCTACAGATATGGCGAGAACGTGACAGAAACGAGAGCCAACCCTATTTAGAAGGTATACTTTTATTTGGTTATGAATATGAACATTTCCTCATAGTTACTTCTAAATATATTAATGAGTAAATAACATTCTATCAATATTAGCTAACATACACAGTTATTATATAAGCAAATAAGAAATAAATGTATAAATACCAGAACAGAACTCGTAGTTCTTTTTAAGTTTCCACAATCACCAAAGCTAACGTCCTGCACTATATTATTTTTTGGCAATCAATCCAATTGAAAGTGAGGTACACAGTTTACTGGTTAACTGGTTTTAGGCCGGTTTGGAACTATAAAAAGGGTCAGGTAACTTGGTTTGACTCGCGGAATACCGTATATTTAATAGGCTGAACCTAATGTGATCAGCCTATTAGACATAGTAGAATTCAGCCTATAACGTACAGAATCTAACTTGCTGTGATCAGCCTATTAAATGAAGTTTTTAGCATTGTCCAAACCATGTTCTATATTTAATTAGCAGAACCTACAGTAATCCAGTTTATTAAATATAAAAGCCAGCCTACTGTAATTTATTAGGTATAGTAGAATTCAGCCTATAACACAGAATCCAAGGAGATCTATCACAATTGAACCAGCCAATTGTAGAAATCCCGAAACTCTAAGCCAGATTATACGTTTTTAGTCCTGGGAACGTATGTGATCAGCCTATTAAATGAAATTTTCAAAATTGTCCAAACCGTGTTCTATATTTAATAGGCTGAGCCTACTGTAATCCAGTTTATTAAATATAGAATCCAGCCTACTGTAATCTATTAGGTATTTGTGATCAGCCTATTAAATGGACATTTCTTCAGAGATGCCCAAGCTGTGTTCCATATCTAATAGGTTGAGCCCACTGTCCTACTAGAATAGTCTAGCCTAGAATGGTTCTATATTCCCCCATTAAGATTTAGTACTGATAGACGACGGAAAAATCTACCATGTCTATATTTATTTTGAAAGGAGTAGAGTTATGCATTGAATCACAGATGGGAAATTTTTTTCCCTTCAACAGAATTGGATTGGCTAATACAAATATTTATGATTGACTCCATTTCAGTTATTGAACTTAACAACATTAGTGTTACCTAGAAAGTTAACACTAGCAATAACGCTTAGTATGAAAGAAAACAAAAGTCAATAATAAAGGACCCGCTCACATATACGCGACAATGAGTAGCAAAAAAAATACAAAGTTCTCGTAACACACAAACACTTTGCATTTAATTGCATTATGTAATAACCACATTGTTATTGTTATGTCTAATCTACCCTTAGCACTCATATAATAATCAGTGTCCAGATCTCTCGCTCTTTCAGAATTCTGAGAACTGTTTATTAGCATTAAATAATGACAATAGTTATTATTTACATCGTAATTATCACTCCTTGTGCAATAACCACATTCTCATCTAAGCGAATCAAAGCATTGACTCCTTCTGAATTAGAATAGAGGTATAATTACTATACCCGGTTACCTAGAGAGTCCATTTAGGGCTTTCCCACAGAACCTCTAATACAACAGTTCTGCCTTAAAGACTGATCCGATCAAGTGACTATTATTACCGCTGGCCCAAAAAAATTACCTACTATCAAATATACAATTGGAGATCCCGACAGCTGTACACAAGTCACTAGAACTGACACAGATTGTGATATACAATAAAATTATTAATAATCTTGATGGCTGCAACGCCTAAAGAGTAGTTCTGTTGGGCGCAAATATTTTATTGGAAATTTTAGGCTGTGTGTATTGTGTAATATAATTACTCTAATTTCATAAAGTACCTCAAGTATTTACAACAAACTGTGTTCGTTTCAGTAATTTGTCCACAGGCTTCAGGGGCTCCAATTAGGTGTTTTTTAGAGGTGTTCCTTTGGATTTGAAGGTCTTGCAACAATATTAAAATATGTACGTATATGTATTAAAGAAACGAACCATCAAATAAATATGAAATAGGTTCACAGAAGCTATGTGTAAATGGTTCTTCCACGAAGGTAGAAGCATGTATTTGCTGGTTGGAAGCCAGACTTGACGCGTGTATTGGAGCAAGAGGTGAGGGATATGTGTCAGGTATTGAGTCTGAATTTTCCACTTCTGGTTGTCGATGTCTCTGCTGGGGTTTACCGTATTTTTTTAACCACAGCCGTGCAGTTTCAACACTAATATGTGTAACTCGTTCACCATTTTGGCCAATAAATTGCATGTTCAGAAGAAAGGCGTCCATGTATTTTTTAAAAGCAACAGAAGTTCGGTTTTTTGGTGGTGTTGTTATAACGTAATACTGAAGCTGTTTCATAAGTATAAAGTTATTTTGAACGAGTAACGAAGCTATTTTGGTATGTTTTCCTTGTGCAGTGGGTTGGATTTCCCCATCTTTCTCAAAAAGCTTAGCATCCAATCGTATTTTCTTTGAATAATAAACACCCCGATTAACACTTACAGCTAAAAGTTCTGACGCTGTAACACTTGGCTTACCACTAGCCATAAGTCCAAAATACTGTTGTAAAACAAACATGCGCAAAGCTTCTCCTTTACATGTCCGTTTATCTGCAATTATATTCTTACACTTGAGCGCTAAAGATAAGTATTTATTTGCATCTGCCAAGCTCGTTTCCTTTTTTTTCTGCTCTTGTTTTGGTTTTTCATCTCGTGGTTGGTTTAATAATTCAGTTTCCTGCAGTTCTCCTATGGGTGGTAGGGAGAAGGAAAACTCCAATGGTCCCTCTAACTCTTCCATTCCACACACATGTTCCGTAAATTCTTCGATTGTACCTTTGTCTTGAAATTCAAAAAATCTAGCCATATCTCTTTCAAAAATATTATTGTCTGTCGCTCTTAGCGGAAAAAATTGGTATAGTTCCGTGTAGGAGGCTATGGTACACCGCACCTTAATATTGACATATCCAGTCGGGATAGTGTATAATGAAATGTTACATAGTGTACACTTGTATTCGTGCGCCGTTGCAATGAATGTCAAATTCCTCTAACTCAGGTATGCGATGCAATCAGATCTCATACCTTATTGGCTCTACAACCATATAGGAAGCAGGTGGTCCATTATCAGACCGTTATATATGGCATACAATAGACATTAGGCGATATTTCTAAGCCAATGAGAATTATGAACAAATATGGAATCTTACTATGGGAACTTTATCTGTAACTAACCAAAGCGTAGCACATGCAAAATACTATCGTTTTGCATGTTAATGATGATGCACTATGTACATATATTAATTTGATTAGAATTTAGCAAACACCATAAAGACATTGGTTTATTTTTGTCTGAACAGTGGCAGATGAATCTTCATATAGAAGCACATTAATAATGTACTATGCTCTTGCTTATATATTAATTTGATTAGAACTTAGCAAAAAAACCCAGACGAATAGTTTATTTGTGTCTGAGCAGTGGCAGATAAATCTTTATATAGAAGCGAATTTATGCATATATGTGTTTATAGTACATATAGTTAATACACATATATTTATGCCTATATTATAAAAACAACCTTATGTATATGCAAGAAATTCTACACATGGCTTGCATTATATTTTACAAGGGCAGCCAAGAGCAAATGGTAAGCCGATTCATACTTAAAATGCATTGCGGTTTGGCCAAAAATCTGCACCATATTTTCCACGGGCTTCTTCTTACAGAATAATTTCGCAAGATATAAGTAATAAACAGCTTCTCAATTTTCACTTTTTCTTTATTTTATTTCAGCTTACCCACAAGGTTTTATTACAAAAAAATACACTTTTATCTTTTATTTCTTCCTTTTTATTTGATTTTGTCCCTATAGATTATTATCTAAGCTAAATTCGTGAACCAATCATATTGGCTTTTCAAAATAACTTGTGCTGTTTTTAAATATTAGCCATTAGCGATCGTAATCAATCAATCAATCGACATAAATGTGCGCGGATATCAGCAGTTGATAACTTTCAGATCCACATCTTCGCAATAAATCATTTGTGTCAATAGAGTGTAAAGAAACTATAATCTTATCACGTCGCATTGGAAGTATAACTAGCATCTGATGTACTGAGTTCTATCTGGTTGTGATCCTTATGAAAATGACAGGATAAAGCTCTATCTAGCTGCTCCTGAATCTCACGTTGTTGATTGATGGATCTAGGAGCCTTTAGCTTTTTACCTGGCAATATGTTAAGTATGTAGTAGTAACTATAATCAAATTGTGGCTGTTTATATGACATTAGACTTTATCGCTTTCATGCTCAGTTGCAAAGTAAACTCTCAATGTATGCCATGAATTCTGGATTCAGATCAACTAGGTTTATGAGAAAAAAAACAAATCCACCTATTATGGTTAGCATACACTTGAATATGTTAAGCATAGTATAAGATATCTGTTAATACTCATAATAAATGTATATTTCTTATTTGAAAATTGAATATGTGCAGCATATATTTAATTATATGTATATAGATAATGTGTATCTATTTTCTAATTAATATTTGCTGCTCTGTTATATTTATTGCTTTGTTTATTCATAGAGACAATTGGATAACTTTTATTCTAGCTATCAAGAAGGTCCTGTTAATATGATTTTTTTTCACCACATGAATCGATTACCTGAACTAAATTATTTTATTCAAGCTGTGTATATTAATGTGTCTGAAATATTTTATGCCTGTCCAGGTTAGCGCATTCCACACAGCAGGCGGCCTCTGTACCAATCTACACAATCATTCAATTCCGACCCATCTACGTGTTCATCCGAAGTTAGTAACAAGCGCATCTTGCAATGATTGGCCCATTATTAGTTAATCCTCACAATAGATATATTTATTGGTCAATTCCATAGAATACGAGACATTAACGTCTAAGAACCGATCTGTAAATTGACAGTCGTGATCAATAAGTGTTGCGGGAAGGATAAAAGGAACAGAAACAACTAACAATGGGGCTAGAAAATCACATATATGAGACCCTCGGCACCTGGCCGGATATATGCGGCAACCCCGCATGCCTATATACATGTACACTACCACTACTATAGGAAAATACGAATCCGTTCGTAACACAGACCCCTGACTGACCGCTCACACATATGCGGCCCACGGCACCTGGCCGGGTATATGCGGGATCATAAGGAATAAAGACCAGACTAAACTTGTTCTACACATATTATATATATTATTTTTATTTTTATATAGTCTTTATGTTTTAATATATTATTTTTAGGAGACTGTATACATTTCCTTTCCTTTTTGTTATATTTTACTGCTCTAAAGCTCTAAACACATCATACAAAGATACAGCAACTTTGAACAGGTTATGGGCCCAACACGCTTCCACTGCGCCACTCTGCCACACACAACCAATCCTACTGGTCTCCCTCAACATCACATTGCATACTGCCAGTGGGGGAGCTTCAACACTTAACACAAGCGACAATTTTCATCAGGAGGAAACAGACTACCATTTGGACTAACAAATTCCAATCAACGAAACAAGGGATACCCAGCAAAGACCAAGCAGCTGACTGCCTCACCAAATGCCAATGACCGCGTCCTTTTAACAAGCTAAGTGTATTCTACTTCTGGCTCCAGGACCCTAGATTATGTGGCCCCAGGCACCCCCTGGGTCACGTGGGTAATCATACCAGGACCGTCAGCAATTTCTCTTCTGAAAACTCAACACTTAAGTTATTGAGCTTGTGGGAGAGTGCTCGAAATCTTTCATGCCTGTCCCGGTTAGCACATCCCACACCACAGCAAGCTTCTGTACCAATCTACGCAATTGTTCAGCTCTGACCGATCTGTGTTCATCCGAAGTTCTGGTAATAAACGCATCATGCAACGATTGGCTCATTATTGGTTAATAAAACACAACGTCCTTAAAATAAATATATTTATTGGTCAATTCCATAGAATACAAGACCACTTATACCAAATGAAATAATTAACTGTACATCCAATTGCATTAGGATACAGTAGCATTAGGTCATTAGGGATAAGATAAGATAATTCTAGTAGCTCTCAGAGGTCTTTTGAAAACTACACTTACAATCGGTCCCATTAACATCGATGAACCGATCTGTAAATTGACTCCCGTGATCAACAAGTGTTGCGGGAAGGATAAAAGGGACAGAAAAAATTAACAATAAGGGGCTGGACGATCCCACAAATGTGGCCCCCGGAACCTGGTCGGGTATATGCGGCAACCCTGCATGCTTATATACATGTACACTACCACTGCTATAGACAAATACGAATCCGTTCGTAACACACAAAACCCCCCTGACCGCTCACACATATGCGACCTCCGGCACCTGGCCAAGTATATGCGAAAACACAAGAAACAAAGACCAGATTAAACACACGTTCTACACATATTCTATACTATTTTTATGTAGTCTTCATGTCTTTTAGTATATAAAGATATACTATTTCTAGGATACTGTATATATTGCCTTTCCCTTTTGTTATATTTTGCGGCACTAAAACTCTAAACACATCTTACAAAAATAAAACAACTTTGAACAATATGTATGTAGAAGCTATATAACAAACATCAAAAAGTTGTGGCCTAGATTGTTGGGTTGAGCTAATTTATCAAAGGGCTAATCACAGACTGGCATACTCAACGTTCTCAAGGATTTCAAATAATAATATATCTAGCTTTATATTATATAGTTTATAATCAATAAATCAGTCATTTAAGATCTCACTCTTTCAACTTTGCCAGTAGCCTATTAAGCTATGTATAACAATCAGTGATAGTGCTAGTAACTGGTTCACAGGCCTCGAAGTCTCCAATTAGGTTTTTGTCAGCTACTGTTTAATTGCTGGTTTAATCAACTCCACCTGTCTAATCGGAGGGAGTAATAATCCTAAATTCTTTCTACAAGTAATCTAGAATTAGAAGAGAAATAAAACCCTTACCTGACGTCCCGCGTCAGTAGGTCTATTTATACCTTATTTGCGTACACATGGCGAACACAAGCACTAAAGCTAGATTGAAGGCAATTAATCAATCAATAGATCAAAATCCTATAGGAAGCCTAGTAATTAAGCGGCCTTTCGTATAGGATAAATCCAATATATGACATTTTCATTCCTAGAAAACGTTTTTTTATAGGTGCTAGACTCTCTCACTCCAATTTATTAGGAACTAGTCAGTTCTTGGTATAATTTTTCCGCTGCCTTAGGGCAGTCTGTGGAGCCGCCCTCTTACAGGGGTTACTGCATTTACATTTATGTATAATTAAAACCAGTGCTAAGGCAATATGTCAAGTCACTAACGTATCCTATTGAGATTTATATTAAGTATGATCACTGCAATGAGATAACCAAGAACCTACCTGATTTCTTAATTCAAGAATAAGTTTGGTCATGATAAACTAAATATGAAATCGAAACAATGTATGTTATGTAACATATTATATACCTTGATCTCTAGTTTAGTCACTTTCTCTTATAATCAGACTATTATAATCACATTCATGATAACAAATGTCATGATCACGGAATTCACAGGGTCTGGGTCAATGACAGGATCTACTTAGATACTATGCCAATCAGATGATACCCGGAACTGTTATACATAAGTAGCATTATTGAATCCTTGTAGAACATTTTATTACCAAGGTAAATACGACAGTATTATATACTGTTTTATACTATTATTATATACATATAAACCAAATAAAGGTAGTATTAGTTTAACATTTTACTGCAATATTAAGGTTAGAAACTACTATCACATAATATATCAACACTTGGCATGGGATTAATAACGTTGAATTTACTATCATAGCCAACTAGATTTGAATACTAGCAATTATCAACGCACAATAGTTAGCTAAACACAATACAATTGTTAGCTAGACCTCTCTAGTTAATTCAATAGGTGTTAGCTGTACTAGCATTTAACCACGGTTTAATCATAACAATATACTTAACAACACATTGAGAGATCAACACTATGCAGTATACTAACATGCTAAATAAATTAATATTTATTGGAGCCTTCGAAAGCCAATCATCTGTTCAGAATTGTCCAACGCAATAACATGTCCACAGAGCCAGCCAATAGCCAGACACTAGATATCTTAAAGTTATACATATTTTAACACTATTTCCAAATTGATTTATTCAAAAACCTTTACTTACGAGCCAGACATATATCGTCGAAACGAGCCACTCCAGGTAGCTTAGCAAACACACAAAATACTTCAACTGAAATTATAGGTAATGTAGGTGTACATAATATATTCACAGACTGCCAGCCCTTGGTAGAAACACAAAAGTTTGCTGTGAAATCTTGGTTACTTCCTGTGTGTATGTGCATATGTATATGTATATGTATATGTATATGTATATGTGTATGTGTATGTGTATGTGTACATGTACGTGTACATGTATATGTATATGTATATATATTTGTATATGTATGTAAATAATATGTGTATAAGTACACGCAAACGTATACATACACGATTATATATATATGGGCATGTATACAGTATAAAGTATATTGTAGCTGGACAATACGTATACCTAGGTTTTAGAAACAGCACCTATAACATACCATTATTATAATGAAGTCTAGCTCGTAGATAGAAGTCAGAGTAGCAAGCAAAAGTATGGTTAGAAGGGACCTCGTAGAGGGTGGGGTAAGAAATTAGTATATATATATTAGACTATTTTATAATTAATTAATTAGCCGCTAGTTACAAGGTATGCTACTAAATATATATAGTATGCATCTCTGACATACATTATATTTGAATTACACTTCCATATATTACAATATATTTTCATATTTAGCCAATAAAGGGTATACATTAAAACCATATAGACTAATATCTCTCCATAACTAAACGTGGGTGCTTAAATATGATTGGAGGTATAATTTTGTAACATAATTACTCCTATTACCTATTGGTTAATAAGACTGTAATGGCAGGTGATTGGTTGTGTTATATTATATCACATTATGTGCTATTTTGCTTAATGTTGTTTTTTAATACAATACAATCCAATACAATCCAACCCAATCCAATACCAACCAATATTATACAGTACAGTGTAATATAATACAACACAATACGATATAATATAATACAATACAATACAACACAACACAACACAATACAATACAATATAATACAATACAATACAATACAATACAATACAACACAAC
>NAOQ01000052.1:157650-177649 GCA_002751075.1 Ichthyophonus hoferi | reverse complement strand
GGTAAGTAAGTAAGTAAGTAAACATATATATATATATATATATATATATATATATAGCTGTATATGTAAGGTTCAATATGTGCTGGTAATGGGTGGCGACAAATGTGGTTGTTTATAATATAATCTTTGCTTTATGTGTTAATATATATATACATAGATATATACGTACGTGCGCATATATAAATATGCTTATCTAACTATGTACAGAGATTATCTTTCATAAGAATATATGTATGTGTATATATATTTGCATCAACGCATGTCCTTGTACTTACATACACTAATAACTAATAACAAATAACCATAGTTAATATCATAAAACTATGGCGCCATATTTACTCTAAATACTCTTTCTGTATACCTCTTCTAAGTATTCTTTCCTGTTATCATTCTATCTGTTTACAAATTAACTATATAACATAGTATAATGTAGTATAATATAATATGATATAGTACAATATATGACGGCTATAGGTAAGATGTCTACCTATCAAAGTAATGTTCAGTATGTATCTTCAGTATAAAACAGTTTTTTTTTTTGAAAATAATCTCTCTAAACCTACTCTTTCTTTCGCCACTGTACCTATAGACATTTGTCTTATGGTATGAAGCTCAATGGCATAAAAAACATTAACTACCCAAAGGTTATATATATGAAAAGTATCTTGGAGGTATGTATGTATGTATGTATGTATTTATGCAAAAGTAACTGCACAAAGGTTAATACATTGAATCTCTCTAATATGCACATAGTTAGTCACCGGGTCTAGTCACCAGGATAAAATGCATACAGTCAAGATCTATGATTTAATAGTCATGATGGTTTACTCAGTACACAGTACAATACAGATACAACACCTCATAATGTTGTGGTTAACAATGAGCAAGTAGTAATGTTAGGCGTTGATATATTTTAAATACTAACTCCTTCTAGTAATATATAAACATATGTTCTCAGTATGAACTACTATCAATGTTATGATAAACATACAGTTTTGATCCGGGTTTTATTGTCGAGAAAAAGTAGGTATTTTATTGGTGAGCATTATAATTTATCAATAAAATAGGTAGTTCTAATTGCACATTATAACCAATTGCTACGTATTAATTGTTTACGTGCTCAATTATAAGCGAAAACATCATTTTCGCCCTGTAATTAGATATAACTAACTCTATACCCATATACGAAGAAAAACTATCTTAATCATCTGGTGGTAATTTTATATATAGGCTATTGATTTATATTTTAGTTGTATTTTATATTGTTGGAATTTAAATGTAGTATATGTTACAATCACCCGAAGCAGTTCATTATAATTTTCTAATTAATTAAGGCTGGGTTCTAAGTATTCGATATATAAAATACTATATTTGGAAAGTATAAAAATGTTATGCCTAAAGACACTATGGATTCTTAATTCTGTAGCAATAACGAAGAAAAGGTATACAGTTTTCATTTTAAATTCTCTGCTGGCAACAGTTGGCTGCCACCCTGAATATGAATGGCGTAATTACTACAAAAGCTGAAATCAAAACATTCTTAGCTTAAAGGTTTTAAATTAATATGATAAATGCCACACATAAGCAATATGGAGCCTGATGGTGGTTATTCAAACAAAATCATTAATTAAACACCGATTCTTGGTAAACGAAGAGACATGATTCTAAAATGAAAAAATAATTTAAGATATAATAATACATACCATAGGGTAAAACGTTTTCAGTGTAAACTATAAGATACAAGTTTTAAGATACGGTGTTGCTGAACTAAACATTGTTGATCGATGGAGATAAAAGAGCTTTGAGCCTCTTACCTGGCAATGTGCTGTATACGCCGTAAATGCAATATACTTGTGGCTGTGTGTATACAGTTAAAGTGTTGCTACTATGAGAAGAAGCAACACCATAATCACCTAGTTGACCTTCTAGTAAAGTAACTGGATTATTTACTTCGACTTCTGCTACAAGATCGCTAACCACAGGTAAGTAAGAAAGTTCGAGCATGGCTCAAGATAATAGGTAGATCAATAACGGGTGGTTCTAAGACAATAGGTATTTGCATAGTGATTAATTGGGTAATATCTTTCAATCTAATAGATTGATTTGTCAGCAAAAGCAATCTGCAAGTAGTTACACCAATGAGGTATCTGACTAAAGAGTCACTCTAGAAAGGATATTAGTATAAATGTAAACTGCAGTCAATAATCAAGGCCTGGCCGACCAGTCCAGCACACACACAAATGCAGAGAACATAAGATTCTGATAAATTTAGTATTTCCTCCCCCTCTAAACGATTATAAGTTATAGGAACACTCCTGTCTCTACTTACTATTCCAAACATGGTAGCAGAGAAAGCTTAACGAATTTACCGTGGTCATAAAACCTGGTATTTCTAATAAGTCAACCTAACCCTACATACATCCACTGACTTTTACGTGTGGAGACTCAATTTTATTACACCTACATATTGCCTTCAAATCTGCATTTGAACTATTAACATTTCCAGCTTCCAAGTGACGCCAAGATAAATAAAACTGGACAACACCCACATATCACTTCCGCCGCTATTCACAAACGCCAGATGCCAAAGTCAGAGCAAGCTGGAACATTAAACATACAGTTTTTCACTACAGCTAAGCAAATTTTCTCCAACACTGGGAGAGTACCGTTGTACGGAGACAATAAAACCGTAGTAAGACTAGGTAGCAAGATACATGTTCCCAAAAACACGCATCATATTTCCGTTTGGTTCCACCACATTAAAGAAGCGTCCAGAAACATCTCAAAAAAAAAACCATAGACGATAAAAATATTTTAAATCACGTTTGGGTAAAACGTAAGTACGAGTGCATCGGCGAGTTAACAATCTTTCTTTTTCTTTTGACTCTCACTAACGTTCCAGTCAATGGGAGAGTGTTGCAAGAGGCAAAATCGAATGTGACTCATTTGTTCTCGCAGGAGCAGTTTGGTTCGGGAGGAACAGGGGATCTGCTCCTAGACTGAAAGGAAGGTGCCGAACGAGTCCCCATTAAGATATTTGAATTGGACACAGGAGATGAGGAGTCCTGTGGAGGTTGTGATACAAGGGGTTGTGCAGGTGGTGGTAATTGTAAAATTGGTTGAGAAAAGAGTGTTGCTTATTGGCTCCCATGGGTGGCCTGTTGTTGCGCGACCGTCAGCAGTTGCTGGAATTGCTGTTGCATTAGTGCCAACATATCTGTATGGTGGTGAGCAGTAGCGCGTAACTCAGCTTGAAGATGGGTTATTTGTAGAGTCAGGGACTCTGGTAGTAGAGTGTTTTGTGGTTGAGACTTAAAATTAAACTGCGGTTGATCTGTGCCCATCATGCTAGGTATATTGAGTGATGAGTGTCCTGGATAATCAAGGAAACCTGGAATATTGGCAGTTCCTGTCGAGGAACTTCCAAGGGATGAAGATGTGCAATGGAGTTGGCAAAAGGTAATTCCTGTGTTGTCAAAACTGCTGTTCCCATGGATCAAGGGAACGGAAATTCGCTGTATTCTGGAACGTTGAGTTGCTGCCTGTCTTGAATGGCCAGAGACCCGTGGTCTTGTGTCCAATTCAAATCTCTTAATGGGGCTCGTTCGCCACCTTCTTTCGGTCTAGGAGTAGGTCCCCTGTTCCTCCCGAACCAAACTGCTCCCGCAAGAACAAATGTGTTACACTCAATTTCGACTCTTGCAACACTCTCCCATTAGCTGGAACATTGGAACATTAGGGACGATCGTTAACTCGGCGATGCGCCCGTACATACGTTTTACTCAAACGCGATTCAATATTTATATCGTCTATGGTTGTGCATTTCTTGACCTTTCTCTAATGTAATGAAACCAAGCAGCTATATGACGTGTGTTCTTGGGAACACGCATCTTGCCGCGTGACTTACTACGCATTAATTAAAAGCCCGACTTTCTTAATCAGGTTAAATAGATTGGTCGATGCATAATGTGCAAGCACTTACATTAATAGATTAACTACCGGAATAGCGCTCTAAACATATACTGACAACTGAAAACTGTAATAGAAAACTGTAACTTTCTTATTGTTTTGGTAACTTGCTATATACATATGGGCACGACATCTGCAGCTGCACAGGCAGTAACATTGGCACCAGAAACTGGTATTCCGACATATGCATGATTAATAAATACTACAGTAATAATTATACACATCATATTACATTTATTTAGTTTGATAATTCTATATACTCTAATAAACTATTATAGTATATATATATTTATTGTCTTGCATCAATCATGTATATTCTCACTTAGATTAAGAGATCTCGTCAACAATACTCGTATATGGTTATATTTCATATTTAATGATTGGTCCTTGTCTTAAGTTGAACGATCTTGCAACAACATTCAATATGAAACAACGTGTATTTTAAATATATATTTTAAAACATTTCCCTATGTTGTAACAAACAAAAATAATAACAACAGACCAATAAAAAATGGCAATCTCTTTTAGCTCACTGAAAGTCTTGATTCAAACAATGGATAGCAAATAAATAAAATGCAACATATTCGCCAGTCAAACCAAGTTATCTGACTTGCTTTTTTATAGTTCCGAACCGGACTAAAACTAGTTAACCAATGACCTAAACACCTCATTTTCAATTGGATTGGTTGTCAAAATAATATATTGTACCGGAGTTAAAACAAGAATTAAGTATTACTCACCTGCCTGTTTAGTATATTAAAATATTAATTGTATATTTAAACATTGTATACAATAATATTATCATAAATTTATAATGAAAATTTTGACGGCGTGTCTAATCTCTGAAGCGCGCAACCTTTTGTTTCTACAAGTTATAAAAGCTTACGCCATCGCCTATTTTATTGGCGCAATAACAAAAAGCTTTAATGTCATCGATTCTAATTGGAATTAAATAATCAATCTCGCCTTGGAATAATAAACAATCGAGTATAAAAGCAAGTGCAGGACGCTAGCCTTGGTTATGTTGGAAACTTTAAAAAAACCAAAAGTAGTTCTGTTCTGATATTTATACACTCTTTCTTATTTACTTATATAATAATTGTATATGTTAACATTAAGGGAATATTATTTACTAAGAAAAATCTCTGTTAGGTGAACACCTTGACTTCTATCACTATTTATAAGTAAGATAAGGAGAAATCTCCATATTCAGAACCAATAAGAGAATTAACGAGACCCCTTTCGAGGGGTCTCGTATAGAGAAATGATCAAAAGACTCAGCTGGTGACATAGTCATTAGTGACTTCTCAAGCCGCAATCAAGTGCAATTCTCTAAATATAAAAAATCGCTTCTTAGCTAAAAGGAAATTCCTGGTTACTTACAGACACAGATTGGGGACCTTTGGCTTGATTCTGTAGCGATACTGAATAATAGCTATACATTTTCTGTCCAAAATTCTCCGCTTGCAATAGGCAGTTGCCACCCTTGAGTGAATGGTGAAAAAAACGCCAATAGATAAACTTCTGATTTGTTTGATGTGTAAGAAAGCCAATAAGCATGTGTAAGGCTGCAATTGATTTGATATGTATAAATAGATAAGAAGTTCAGATTGGTTTGGGATAAATGGAAATACTTGATTACTAGGTCATAGCCCATTAATTTGGACGAAAACAAATTCTTATTACCCTTAATAGGTAACTATGACTGAATGTAGTAACAAAGGTAATAATAATAACAGAATACAATCTATCCAGGTATGAAGATGAACTTGATTCTAACACATTTTTATGATAGTAATGTGACAAGAAATGTCTTAGTATTTTTGAAATAATAAAAAACTTGGGGGCAAAGTGGGACCAAGTATTGTTGCATGTATGTGATGTGAATATGTAATTGGTGTGCAATTTTTCTTCTCTTAAAATCTTTATTTTCAATGATATTGTGTAATATTTCACTATTACGGAAGACATGGCAATGAAATTACGCGATATTGAGAGATATACTGTGGGGGTTTATACGATACAGGGTAATATACAAAAGAGCATGGAATGAAATTAATTAGATTATACCAATAGTCATCTGCTATACTGCTTTATATTTTAAAATAAGAATTTTATATTTTAATAAGTATATTTAAACATTAAAATCATACCTTTTAACTATCCTTTTTGTATACGTAAGCCATGTGAGTTTAATATATTTTCAACCTACATTGAACTGTGTATTTTTTTTCTTGTTTTTGTTGTTTAGTGTTTTGTTTTAGTTTGTAGCTTGAATTTTATTTTTATTGCTTAAGTTTTCGGTTTCCTTTTAGCTTTTCGTACCTTTTATATATAATAATTTTTTATATAATATACGATAAAATGAACATGAATGTGACCGACACTACGTATCGCAAGGTGTTCGTGGGTGGCCTCCCTTATGCCACCACCAATGAATCTCTTCAGCTATTCTTCTCTCAGTTTGGTGCTGTTGAAGAGGCTGTGGTTATTACAGATAAGATGACAGGAAAAAGCAAGGGGTTTGGATTTGTAAGTACATTTATCTACACTTCATCCTAACGTGAAACTGTCATTACCTCTTGCGTATCTTTTCCCAGTGTATATTTGTTTTTGGTATGTGTTGCCAAATCGGACACTTTCTATTTATTTTCTTTATCAACATAGCTTCAATCTAGATATTTTTCTTGTAGTGTTGTGTTACTGTACTACTTTTTTTTTTGTAGTTATCATACACGTGTCTTATAACCAACAACTTATCATATATACGTATATAGGTCTATATATATATATATATATATATATCTGTAGAAATCAAGCATACATCTTAAAAGATTTTGAAAGACTAAACAATTGTATAATAAGAATCTTTCAACTTTATGGTTTTAGGTAACGCAGTGATAGACCCTCTCTCTTGTTATCCCAGGTAACCTTTGTCAATAATGAGGATGCCGCCAAGGCTGTTGTTGACTCTAAACCTGTGATTGAAGGCCGCACCGCCAACTGTAACATGGCCTATATTGGCGCTAAAAGTATTTTATTTTCTTGTTTTCTCCCATAATTACTTGTTTGTGTTTTCTGTCTGTCTCCTCTTCATGTCGGCTTGTTTGGGTCGCTATCATATACTCTGATATAAGGTTTTAGTTTCCTCAGACACATCGAACTATGGATGGATTCCATTGTCCTTCCCTCCACCTTTTCCCTCTCCCCCTTCTCCCTTCCTTCTATTTTTATATATGTTTGGTGTACAAGAGATAGTATCCAAGCTGGCTTCTCTCCTATTTAGCTATATGTGGTAATGTCTAGTTCGTTCTATTACCTATATCTATAGTTAGTCCCATACCCAAATTATTTTTCTGTTATGTATACCAGGTATGTATATATATAAGGGGCCAAGAGTTAGCTGTCCCAAATTGATTTGAATGAAGTTCCCAATAGATCTAACGGTTCGTAGCTATGTTGTACACTATTATTTATTATATTGATTGCAAGAACTTCATTCTAGAAACTAAAGTTAAAATCTTGAAGGTTTTCAATATTTTACACACTTCTACCATACCAGTATGTATGTATGTATGTAGGTCCAAAATTTAACTCGGATAGATAGTTATATATCATATAGACCTATCAATTATATTTCTAATTCTATCCCATACTATCCCTCTCTGCTACTACCATGGCAACAGCACCTGCCAACAATGCTATGCGCCCCATGGGCATGGCTGGCATGAACCAGCAGTATATGATGTACGGCCAACAGACTGCCCCCACTATGCCCTCCCAGCAACAGGCCTTTGTAGACCCTGTCACCGCTGCTGCTTACCAACAACAATTTGCTGCGTAAGTTTTTATGTTTTGATTGTGTTGGGAGGGAATGTCTTTTACTATTTCTATTACTATACCTATTGCTATCATTATTATTTTTTCTATTTCTATACCTATTGCTATTACTACTGTTATTTCTATTACTATACTGCTACTGCTGACCAACAACAACTTGCTGTTAGGTTTTGATTGTGTTGGGATGGGATAGCTATTATGTGTTGGGATGGGATAGCTATTAGATTAACACTATTGTAATTATTACCCAATATCTGTTTGATTAATGTAGGAAATGTATTGCTAGGGATATGATAGGGTTTAGAGTCCAGGGGTTATGGGTTTATAGATTGCCAAATAACTAATAAGGTTAACGTATTTCATCTCATAGGATAGTACAGTACTCCCTTTAGAGATGTTATTTATTTATTATAATATAATATATGCTATTTGAAAAATTAGATTGTTATGTGATAGTAATGTATAGTGTGTGGTATTTTATTTCCTATATTACTATAATACTTTTATATTGGTTCAGATGGTGGTAATGTAATATGTGTTGAAGCAAGGGAGTATATAAAGCAGAGTATAATAAGATATATATGCAGAAGAGGAATCAAGGTCATTATATTATACCTTCATGGATATGTTATATTTTTAGTATTTTCTTGTTCTCTTATCTATTCTACTATACAATTTACCTTGTTTCTCTTGCCTTTTGCAATTCGGTTAATTATTATTATTATTATTTACCTCCTTTATCTGCATATATGCATACACATACTACATACTTACTTATACACATTTATATATAATGATCATGAGGGAAGGTGGACCATTTGAATTGGGTTTATCATTGATATGTCTATGCACAGTTTATAATATAATTTTCTGACTAGGATGAGGGTTTTTCCGCGAATCATACATACACTTACCTTTCCTTTTCACACATACATATTGGAGATATACTCTTAATAATGCAATATTACTTAATAACAGTAATGAATTAGAATGACTTTATTGGGGATACCATATGCACATGCATACACATACACATACCCCATCATATCACTCCATCCTCACCTTCCTTCTAACTCGTTATCTATCGCCATGGCAACTATAGGTATGCTCAGCAATATGGTCAGTGGCCCGGCTATGCACCCCAAGGACAGGCCTACGCCTACCCCCAACAGCCCAATCCCTTTGCCCAACAACCTGCCTTCCCTCAACAACAGACTGGGTTTGCCCCACCTACTGCCCCCCAGCAACCCGCAGCTCAAGCTAGGTATGTATATGTATTCTTTATATTGTATTGTTTTATATCACATACATTAGCGTACAGTTAGAAGTTAATTATTAATTATTAGTCTAGATACGTGTCTTGTAATTTATTTTTAACTCATTCTTTTTATTTGGTTTAATTAATGCGTTGTATTTTCTTTCTATGTTGATGTGGGGGCATGTATTTAATATTTTCCAATGTTGCAGTTAGTATAATTGCCACAATACTAGCTTCTGAACTAGAGATACCCATTATGTATATTGTTTGTCTTGATTTTGTAGAGGGGAGGAGGGGAGGGAGGGTCAGTGACCTAGGGTGTAATAATTGCATTGTAATAGGTACATTGCCATACCCTTCGTGCATTATATATATATATATTGTTAAGACACAAACAACTAGATAGAGGCTATTAAATATAGCGGCGATTATTTTGCGTCAATGGTAAAGTTACTATGGATATATATAGATTCATTTGTGCAAGTGAAATTCTAATTAGTCTAGCAATTAATTCGAATAGTTTTTACGGAGCTATGTGTAAAAATTATTTTTATTTGATTTGCATGTATAGTTTCATAAAATTGGCATAACCATTTCATTTGTTAACCATATTAATTGATACCTAATTTGGCGTCAATAGCGAATAATAATAGTTATATACTACTCCTATATAGCTATGGGATATTTCAGGCATATCTAGTTCAGAAGAACCTTCCAATACTATGATGTGATACGTTATAATATATTATTATCTTGTTATTGCTGGTTTATATGATGTTTTAATTTCATGAAATGTATTGATTATTATTATTATTTATCTATTACTTTCTTCCAATCATATGATTATGTTTACTTTAATGCTAATAATTTTTTGAAAACGCCCTTCTAGCCTTGTCATACATTTGCTAACATTAACCCTTTATTGGTGAATTATTGTTCATTTTTGTACTAAACATTATATCATACTTCCATTGGTAAACAGTGATGTGTGGTTTAGTTCTTATTGGATAATGGGAGATGGCGTGAGTTAAGGTATTCAAAGATATTAACCAATCGATTCATCTCAATCATATGAGCTTATCCAATAGGCATTTGTATCTGTATGTGACATCTGTTTCTGTACAATAGAACAGTTAGTTAAACACCAGTTAATAGTCATACTTATACCTTTTTTATGCATTGTAATATAATGCCATATAGTACAATATATGTGTCTATGGAACCCTACCCTTACATGGTTAATTTGCTAAACGTAGATTATACATTATGGTATAGGTATTCATTATATATATCTATAGAACGCCAGTGGTAGCAATGCTATACTGACTACTATATGGTGGGTGTAGTGCAACGGGATTCCCTCAAATGCCCGTCCAGCAACAGATGTATGGTTACCAACAACAGGTGAGTTGCTTATGTGTGTTCAAGCGGTTTGATATAGAGTCTCTTCATTATCATACATGTTAGCTGAATAGATTAACTTATTAATATTTTATATCCTAATATAAATAATGAGATAATTAAGCAATCATTGCAATGTATTACAATACTATACTATTATATTCAATATTATATTGTACTACGCAGTACTCTCTTAGTTTATACTATATTATACTATTGTTTTATCAATAGCATCCCTTGCATATGTTATGCTATGCCGTGTTTGCTTCCTTTCAATACAAAATATAATCCCGCTTTGATTATATTGTTTTTCTTGTAGTTTTGTTTTTTAAAAAAACATTGCATATTCTATATTTTAAAACATGGCCTTTCCTTATTTAATATCATATGGATATACATTGCTAAGTATAGTCTCTGATTACATACTACATGTGCATCTCCCTTTTTTTTTCTATCATGAGTGATGGCTTACCTTTGCATGCTTTATATCTTTCTAATATTGTCATGGGTTCTTGGATACTCTTTTTATATATGTGCTTGCATATTGGAAGTAAGAATCAAGGAATAACCTTGTGTATTGTTATCAGTTTCCTCTCTATGGTTATGTGAGTTTTTATAGTATGTATTTACAACGATGCACATATAATTTGAATTCATAACCGGCCTACCTATCGCTTATGTTCTATCTACTGGAAAAACCTTTTCAACACAAAATAATGTCTTTTCGTTTTATTTAAATGGGATGTATTTAGTTATCGTGTAGTCGCTGGTCCTATTAGTGTAGTGTTTGTGGCTAGGGCAAGACATAACGTGTGGTCAGCATTGAAAAGTTGCAATGTTGTTATTGTCGGAAATAGTATTTTGGACCGGATCAGGTCCACATAGTATAACCCGGCCCGACATTAAGCAGTGGTTTGTTATGATGAGGTCCTCTTACAGCATGAGTATTGCAACCACATAACGATTGTGCATTTTAGTCTCAGTTATATACTATTACCCGCTAGGTTCCTAACCATTTTCTCGATTGGTCAACGGCTATTTACACATTTTACAAAAGTGTTAGCGTGGTAATAACTATTTCATGTAATGATAAAAATAAAGAAAAAGCCAAAACAATAGGTGCGGTATTTCTACAAAATGAAATATGAAACTCACATTATATCTTAGTTTTTATAACTTAAGGCTTCCTTAATTTCCGTCAGTGCCTACAATGCGGCTTTAATATACAATCATGCTGATAATAGCATAAAAATCACGCTTTTGATTATTATTAAGTTTTAATTTAATATTTGGTTACTTTACCCTAATCACCACTTACCCAAGCCCCTCTATTCTACAGCCTGGTCAACAACAACAACAACAGCAGCAACAGCAGCAACAGCAATACCAATGGCCCCAGCAGCAATAGACAATTATAGGTATGCAGTCACGGTACAGTGTCGTGACATAGGTTAGGTTATGACAATAATGATCCTTTCCTTTCAAGGGAAGGTGTTCGTTTTGTATCCTTCTTATATGCCCATATACCCGTTCCTTTATACATGCTATGCTGTGCATAAAGCTGGCCCTGGCCCACAATTCGTATTATCTTCTACTTTGACATCGTGCACGACTTAGTCCCTCTACCATTGTGGTCCATTTGGGTCTATCATACCGACTCATTTGGCTCATGGATGGATGGATACCCAGAAAGACACTGTTGGTGGTGATACTGGTCAAGATGTTTATATGTATTTGTATATAGAAAAAATGTCTGAATATGACTGCTACCACATCAGTAAAACGAAATAAATGTTGTCTAAGCGCTTATTTCTCATTGTCTTTCATTATGTATTACCTTTCAATCAATGTTTGTTTTTCCTTTGTTGAAATTCGATTCCACATGGTATTCATTATTCACTTTTTCTCATTTGGGGCTGTTTATTTCATATTAAATGTATTTAAATTAACTCGTAAGTTCAAAAAAAAAAAAAAGGCAGTGGTAATGAATTAATATATTGGAATCTAGGATGTATGTTTGTAATGTAAATGTGATTAATATATGTAAAAAACCACTGCTGACCACGCATTGATCCTCTATCTTTGATTTATATAGATTCGATATGAACCAGTATAATGTAATATATCATATTGCTGGTCATAAATACGTTATGATAAATTTATATTCTATATATATGTGTGAGAAGATAGATAAAAGAGCCTACTTCTTGCAGCCTCTTAGGTCTATGTATATTTATTCATACGCCATATCATATAGGGAATCATGTCAACAATCTACATTATGGAAGTGCATGTTGTAAGTCAGATAAGGTATGTCAACGGCAGTTAGTTGATCATGTGTAATTTGTGAAACTCGGTCAATCTATTTTACTTACCAGTGCGATAATTTGTACTGTATCTTATAGTTTAGGTTTTTTGTATGTGTTAAGATACAAATAACTAGATAGAAGATATGAAAGATAGCGGCGGTTATTTTGTATCAATGGTAAAGTTTCTATGGATCCATAGGTTTGTGTAAGTAAAAATCTAACTTATCTAGCAAACAATTCTAATAGTTTTTAAGGAATTAAGTGTAAACCTTGTTTTGCTTATTTGGTTGGTATATATAATTTTATGAAATTGGCAGAGCCATTTCATTGTTTAACCATATTAATTGGTTTTATCGCGATTGGTACCCAATTTGTATATTTACACCTAATTTATTGCGTAAATAACGAATGATAGTAGTTATATAGTACCCCTACATAGCTGCTGGTTCACTGATATGATTCATTGAACAAATGTGAAAGTCTGAATTTGACCTCTTGTAATTGAGTTGATAATGGCGATATCCATTCATTGGTCAAGGTCATTGTTGATTAAGGGTTGATATAATTTGATCAACGGCTAGTCTATGATCCTTGCATCCAATCAGTCTCTACTTAAATCTCACAGAAAATTGGCTCTTTAAATATTTACTCCTTCAAAAAAAATGAATTATTTCTTAGGGTTAGAATTGTTTTTTTCTCTCTTCTCGATATAGTAATAGTGTAGTGATCCAGCTAGTACAAATAAAAAATACGGCTTTATAATCCACCCACTCAGCAAGTTGTGGTTCTTTGAATAGGTTTGAATAATATTAAAGCTCGGGGTTGATATGGTTGGTTTATATATATATATATATATATATAGCGATAATATTAAGCGAATTTTATGCTATACACATTGTGTTTATTTCATATAGAAATTACATATGTTCATCGTTGTGGGTTTCTTGCATCTCTCTTTTGGAATTGAATGACCAATTTTTGGCTTCTGAGAATGAAAAAAAAACAGTAACTATGTGTTCATTGTGTATGCATTTACTAATAAAGACTGAGTCTTGACAATGCGAAAGAATCTAATTGGGGGACAGTTGTGGTGTAATGGTACGATCATAACTCCTGCAATTCTTAGCTGCTAGTCTTAGCACGGCAATCATATCCCGTAAGAATATAAGGTGGGTGTGGTCTATTAACTAATAAGTAAATCGATTCTTGAGTATGCAGTATATGCACACTATTGCATCAATAAGGAATTGAGTTAATTCACTATCTAAATAAGAATATAATGGTATTTAAATATTGTGGTAAGATAAGACAATTCTACTGGATCTCTGTGACCTATCATGAGTTGGATTAGCTAATACGAATATCTATGATTGGCTCTAGATTAATTAGTTGCCTAATGATTTAATTGCGTAATATTTTTTCAACCTGATAGTTTGACTTGTCAATACATAATATATGAGCAGTTACACCAATGAGATAGCTAGATAAAATTAATATATATTTTGTTCCTTCATATCCTATTCTAAAGTGGTCAAATCCTGCCCTACTATTAAAGAATATAATTAAATTTATGCGAGTATCAGCCCACTATAATTAATCTCGCCATTATTAGCACAACCATAATAGGCTGAATTATGGCCTACTATTATCCTGTGATTAGATTATGTAACGCTGATGAATGGTCTCGGTATATAACGCCATGTATTGGTCTACCAGCATGCAAACGTTTGTTAGAGGAGAATAATATTAGTTCGCTCCAGTAACAATATCCGAACCATTCAAGAAAGGAGATTCGCATGAACGTAAACAAAGTAACTAATAAAGGCCTGGTCGCTCATACATATGCGGTCCCCGGCACACCTGGGTCTACGCAGCAACCCCCGCATGCCTGTGTACATGTACACTTCTGTAATAGGCGAATAAAAATACGTTTGTGGCACACAAAGCCTTGCATTCATTTAATATTTGTTAAACAATACCGTAATATATACTCCTATTATACAACACTCGATTGGAGACCTCGACAGCTGTGTACAGGTCGATAGAGCTGTACACAGATTTTGATCAAGTACATACAATTGGACGCTTTAAAAAAAAAACTTACAACTTGCACTCTGCGTATTAACTATGCTCTAAACACAATGATCGTAAAGGGACAATAAAATGTTTCAAAGCCTAATAATTGATAATTGAGCACTAATCTAATTACTTTTACTGCAAGATGAGATGCGCTTGTATGAACAGGGTCTGTTACTAGGGATCTAATTGAACAAATTTACTATAACATTTTTAAAAGCGCCTAACTTAAGATATACTACAATTATACAATCTATGTTGTTACCAACCATATATGGGTATATCACATTACACACGCATTAATCTATTACATGGCAATACGAATCTACTGAGCAACTTCGTAGCCAATAAAAATAATACATAACAGAATATGAAAAGTGCCAAGAGTATAAATGATAACTAAAGCATGTTTATCAGGTGTATTCACTTCAAAATCATGTGTTTATAAACCAATGGATTTTTTCACAATGATTTTATAATGGATTTTTTTTATTGAGAATTAGAATATAGAATATAATTATTAATATATCTACTGTGTATTGTTGCTTTTTTGCCACGCTCGGGACACTGACTACTGATTATCAAGGTTTTGTTTTATTTACATTCCAAGCTTGGTTGGCTGAAACTATAATAAACAAATTATCTATATTAATGATATTAAAAATAAGTAACTATATATGGTGTTTCTATAAAAAAACGCAAATATCTGTATGGTATTAAAAATAAAATAAAAAGTTGTTCAAACGTATGTAACGACTGGCTAATATTAATAGGTTTGATCGCGTATTTTCATAGGCTTATCAGAAAGCATAAATTTATAAACTATTATAATTCGTTAATGTGTTTTAATATTATAATGAAGTGATGATTTTAGCTATCATAATCCGGATATTTCATTGGTCTAAATAGTTAACACATCACTGTTTAGAAATGGGAAGGTCCCTCATTGCAGCTATCTAGCAAACAGCACGACTTAGAAATATATAAACCATGTATTTAGGGATAACTATTACCATAAACCCTAGTAGAATAAGTCAAATAATAATAATAGTACGTAAATAAATACTTGTTTTTACGCACCCCTATACCTAATTTTATTGCGTTTTATTTCAACAAAACATTTCTGGCTTCCTCAGGTGGGGAGGAAGAGAATGCTAACACAATGAATATTGTTAGTCCCTATTTGGCTATGAATTACCGTGCAGGGTATTCCTATATAGAAGGATGCATAGGCTTAGTATCTAACCCTGTTGATCAAGGAAATAAAAGTGTAATGAACATGGAAATTGGGCCAGATGACGAAGACTCGCCACAGAGAAACGTTGGTTGTAGTTGTTTTATGGTTCTTATAAAGGACCGTCGAAAACTTATTCACTTTTTATTTGTCATATTTGCTGCTTTATTAGCTGTACTATTTTCAAGTATTGCCATTGGAACAACTAATTGGTCTACTATATCCGCAAGGAGAATATTAGCAGAGGATTTCAGCAATATCTCAGCCCCAAACCCCCTACAAATACCACCTCTGCAAATTATTAAACTTGGTCTTTGGCGTTTCTGTATTCCAACGAACAACACTTTGGAATGTGGTACTATTGTGAGTTCATGTCAGGGGCAGATCTGTGGCAGCGATGGTAGGAACTGTAACTACTTCAAGCTTGTCCCTATTGCTCAATGTGCTTCTTTCGAAACGGTCCGGACCATGTTTCTCATAGGAGACTGTTGTTTTTGCACCCCTCTTTTGGCGTTTGTTATAGTAACCTTGCTACAGTATCGTTCCAATTTCTTCTCAAGGTTTATGGCTTTTATCTCAATTTTTGGTGCGGCATTGGTAGGGATTGGTGTGATTGTTTATTACTATGATGTCTTTACCAAAGGGAACGAAGCCTTGGAGAATGCAAATCTGTTTCCTATGACCGTAGATTTTTCTTTTTATTTCATGTGCTTTTCAGCAGGGTTAGGACTATTATGTGCCTTTGCACTTGAAATGAGCTCTCGTAACGACCATGATGAATGGGGACAGGCACCTGCTTTCAACAAAGCAACGCTGAACCAAGGAAAGATAGTGGTTGTGGTAGTAGAGCCACAAGATGAGATATGTCATATGTTTACTATGCCAGGCCAGAGAGGACAAATAGCTCTCCCTCTAGACTCTGGGGCTTATGACACTTAGCCCCTCGTATAATAGTTTTAGAATAGGATATTTTAATATATTAGTATTTTAGTAAAAGTAAGATAAGTGAGTGTTTGTTCTACTCTATTGAATATGGTTATGGTTTGTGTTATTCTTATTTTTGTAAATAATATTTACCAGTTTTATGGTTATTCCTAATATCATTTAACATACACAATAGAACGCTATTATTGTTACCTTTTAGTCGTTTATAATTGTTTAAATGAGCACGATGATATTTATATATATATATATATATATTAAATGCTACCGAAGATCAATAACTTTTTGAAGGTCATACGAATGGTTCGAGAGTATAGTGTGCTCTTCTTTATGAACATGAAATGTCATTAAACTTAATAAACTCAACCAAGCGTAGCATTAGCAGCTTTGAATCGTTTAAACAACTACCGTGTCTTACTACTCAGGTTGCGTGGTGACTGCAATTTAAAAATTCAGCTCAATCCTTCTCTAAAACATAAAAATCTACTATTGTAATTTTACAAAGGTTGTATACCTTGCAGGAGATCACTTACACCTAATAATGTATGTTATCATCACCTATCTATACGGGTTACTATATACGCGATATGGTATGTCCACAATACTTAGTACCCTATCCTCATATTTATATTATTATGTTGGAACTACTTATAGTGCAAGTTGCAAGGTAGGAAATATAAAGCGCTTCTGAATTCAGAACAAGTGTACGTGCTACAGGCAGAACTCAAAAAGGCTTTGGCTTGTCCCTTACCTAATGATAACTTTCTAGACCAAATAGAAGACAGGCTCACTGTTCGTCAAATAGAGTTCAATACAAAAGATACTAGCTTTATTTCTAATATATTATATTGATGTTTTATTGTGAACAGTGCTCACTCGTATATATATATACCAACACTTTCCTATTCATACAACATACAATGTAGATTTCGCCAGTACACGTTTCTTTATTCATTTCATATATATAGTATTATATTAATATTTATATTATGACTTTTGTCTCTCAGGCAGTAGAAATGTATTAAACCAGAAACTGCACTAGATAGCTAACTGATCAAACCTGGTGGTCTTCATTTACTTTTTTCTATACACATAATATAACAATCGAAAACTACCTTATGTGTACAGTACTGATACTAATATATTTTAACTATTAATGGAGAGAGGTTTTTTTTCTGAGTTGTTTATTTCTATATATGTTATATAAAAAGTTGAATTACTCATTTTTTTTTAAATTTTTTTTTGCAATAATTTCAACTAGAGTCTAAAAATGTAAATGTATACCATCCAAATTACTAGACGCTACTGGTTCATTAGTAGAAGATATTACAGTATTGATTTATGACACAACTGGTATAAATCATAGTTATTATTGTTGAGACGGTAAAAAATAAAGTAAACATAATAATATACCCTAACTTTATTTTAAGCCATTACTCTGGCAATAGCGCATGTCAGTTAGCAGACTGAAGTGTAAAAAAAAAGTAGAAGCCTCGCCTTAACAACACAATTATTAGTTGATACCTTTCTAAGCATATCTGATGTGGTGTGACTGCATTCGGATTAAACTGAATACCTAATATAATATGGTGTAAAGGAATTAAGCTCAATCTGAATCATTAATACGTAGGTTTGTGAGATATTTTTTATTATTTGATTAAGAACAGAGCATAAATAAATAGAAAATATTAGGTTCTAATATAATTAACTAATTAAGAAATCCTTTGTAACGTATTATATATGCTCTAATAGTTAGAACATTCAAAAACTATAACTTATCCTCTACCTATATATAACCATGTAGATGAGTGTAATTCAGACAACAATTCAATGCGTTAAATCTAATCTAATACAACAGATACCTAATTAATTTTCAAAAAGTAGCACTGATATATTTGTAATAGTATATTTATAAAGGTAACTGAAATGGACTTGTGCATCTGTGTATATAAAATGCATATAAGTATGCAAATGATGCTTATTAACATTAATACCCAAGTACATTAAACTCTAAACAAAGGCTATAAATGTATATATTTTAGCTATAGCCATACCATACCAGGCATACAGGCACTCAAGGCATTTTGTTTTGCATTGCAATTTTTTGATAGTGACAATAGCGTTTATTTACATAACATAGCTCCGCTGAATGATCGATCTCATTATGCAATAACAACATTCGCAACAAAGCATTTTAAAGCATTCATTCCTTCTGAGTTGGAACAGAGGGATAATTATTACAATCAGTTACCTACAGAATTGGGTTACGGGCCTTTAATAGAATCTCTAGAACAACAACCGAGCATCGAAGACGGATCCAATCAAACAGCCACACTCACACAGACTAACTAACGATAACTACTATCAACATTACAATTGGAGATCCCGAAGCCTGTGGGCAAGTCACTAGAACTACCACATTGCTATAACTAATAAATATAATCTCTTTGATGTCTAGGAATAATGGGCCTGTATTGTGTAAATATGAGTATGCATTTTAAAAGTTATTATAATGTCTTATTCAACATAAACACTTACTCATAAGCTTGAACACACTTGAAAACTCATATTTTCTGCTAATACAGAGAATTATTTAAGCACTTTCGACTCCAACATCATATAACATACACTGATTTAGTACCTCTACCGGTTGATTACCCATATTTTGCAATAAGTACATTCCCTTCTAAATAAATTGAAACAAAAATTCTACCTCAACCTGTTAGTGCGTTGCATTACACAAGTTATACAGAAATAGAAATAGAATCTATGCATACATTCCTTTTTATCTCTAACTCTACTCTTCTCTATAAAGAATACAACAGTTATCTAATAGCTACGTCACTATCTTAGTGAATAACACTTCTACGCGTTTATTAATTGGACAACCAAAACCTGTAGACACGTCACTGGTGCCTACCACAAATAGTTTTATGCAAGCATATATCAATCTAAATAAGGTGTCATAAG